>JALLPF010000196.1:0-21003 GCA_036939455.1 Cyclotella distinguenda | reverse complement strand
GTGGGTCCTCAAAAGTAAGAGCACCCAAATAAGGGTATTTTCCAGTTTTCCCCTTCAAACAAAGAATCAATTTTTGTCGCCGCATTTCCAGGTTCATGTCATCGCGATTCGATAATAAGTACCATACGATACGATACATATTATTTTTTGACCATGATATTATTGTTGTGTATACTACCTACAAGCTCGCGTCTCGTTCATTTAAGCCTCCTGTTTTTATTTTTTTTCGTTTTTGCTTCTGACTCATAATCAACATCATAATATTCTTCTCCACTCTCCTCATCATCTAATTATATCTCGCAACACCACCGCAACAAGCAACACCCAACACATGAACCATGATCTGTCCCTGAACTCATTCGGACCATCTCCCTGAACGATTCCAAACTATACATAAGTCACTACAAGTAACTAGGTACTTATATAAGCAACTTCTAACAATCACCGTAACAGACTACAAAGATAATGATAACCCTTCCACTCCTCCTCCCATTCCTGCCTCACCCCACCCATCTCTACTCCACCCGCGCCGGCTCCGACGGCTACTCGGTCCTACGTCAGCCGGTCTCGTTGACGGATTCCGATCCCACCTTCGATCCACCCACGGTACTGGATGACACGGAGGAATTCATATTGAACGGGGGCGATGTCAATCGGATTTGGTTCGAGGAGAAGTTGAGAATCAATCGAGCTGGTGGCGGTCTAAATAGTCGTGATGGTTATGTTGATGGTCATGGTGATGAACTGTCACGGTCAACGTCGATGTCACGGTCAACGTTGATACAGTCGTCTACACAACAACCACAACAAATACTAACTCAACAACAACAACAACAACCACATGATCCACTCGACATGCACCAACGAACTCTGGAGGCATTGGACTACCCCACAATCATCCACGCACTAGCCAAAGAATGCATCACCCAACCAGGAATCCAACTTGTCCTAGACTCCATCAACACTGACACGAACATGAACAACAACATCAACAACATCAACATCAATTCGACATCAACAAGCACCACCATCGAACAAGTGCACGATAAATACACGGCAGTATCCGAAATGCAACTACTCATGTCCCAACCCGATGCATACATCCAAACCCGCTCCAACCAACAAATACCCCTCGGTCCACCCCCCATCCACAAAAACCCCTTCGACCTCTCCCCATTCGCCTCCCTCGACCAAGGCCGTGTCCTCACCAACCCCCAAATCACCTCCACCGCCGACATGCTCGAATCCTCCCTCGACATCCTCGACTGGACCGCAGCCCTCCAAACCTGGAACCACCACCACCCCCACCAACCCTTCCTCCAACTACCCTCCCTCGTCCACCCCCTCACAGTCGACCCCTCCCTCCACTCCCTCCTCTCCTCGGCATTCTCCGACGGAATCCTCTCCTCCACCGCATTCCCCACCCTGGGCACCCTCCGACTCCACCTCCGGTCCCTACGACAATCCATCCTCTCCACCGTAAATAGCCTCCTCCTCGGCCCCCTAAGGGATAAACTCGCCACGGAATCGGGAGGGGCGCTCACCATGGAGATACGAGGGCGGATCGTCCTGCCCATCCGAAGCGAGCACGGGGGTGTGGGCATTGTGCACGATGCCAGTCGGAGCGGGAGGACGGTGTACGTCGAACCCCATGAGATTGTGGGGGAGACGAACGAGATGAGGAGGGTGGAGGGGGAGTTGAGGGGGGAGGAGGAGAAGGTTTGGAGGATGTTGAGCGGGGTGATCGAGGAGCATAGGGAAGAGTTGGAGGGGAATGCGAGGGTGGTGGCGGAATTGGATGGGGTGATGGCACGGTGCCGATTGGGGGAGAGGTGGGGTGGGGTGATTCCCAGGGTGGATGGGGGAGGAGTGGTGTCGGTGGTTGGGGCGAAGCATCCCATCCTGCTGTTGAGGGGGGTGGAGCCGGTGGGAAGTACGTTGGAGATTGGACAGGGGGAGAATCGGGGGTTGGTTCTCACGGGGCCCAATGCGGGGGGTAAAACGGTGATACTCAAGATGTTGGGGTTGTTTGCGCTCATGGCGAGGGATGGGATTCCTGTGCCGGCCGAGGGTGAGGCGCGGGTTGATTTCTTCGAGACCGTGCTTGCCGACATTGGGGATTTGCAGAGCGTGGATGGGGATTTATCGACGTTTTCGGGGCATTTGATGGTGTGTCGGGAAGTGCTCAGGAGGGCCGGGGGGAATGCGCTCGTTTTGATGGATGAGTTGGGGAGTGGGACGGATCCAAGTCAAGGAGTGGCGATTGCTAGGGCCGTGTTGGAAGAGTTGTTGGAGAGAGGGTGTCGTGTGGCGATTACCACTCATTATCTTGAGCTCAAGCAGCTTGCCTCCACGGATTCCAGATTCGCCGTTGCCGGAATGCAGTTTTTGGGTGGGAGGCCGACGTATAAATTAATCAAGGGGATGATCGGAGAATCGTTTGCGATTGCAGTGGCCGAACGACTGAACCTGCCGCGATCCGTCATTGACAGGGCCAATGAACTTCTCGATAGTGATACTCGACAAATGGGAGAGCTGATTCGAGATCTCGAAGATCAAAAGCTTTTGGTGGAACAAAAGGGAGAAGAACTCGAGAAACGAGAGATGGAACTGCTCGAATTGAAAGAGGAGATGTTACGACAGCAGGAGCGACTGGAGGCGAAGCAGCTCAATGCTCGTAGGGTGGAAGCACAGAAATTCGCCGCCAAACTTGAGGAGAAGGAGCGTCTGCTTGAAGATATTCTCGAGAGACTCAAGGGGAGCGGTGCCTCCAAAAAGGTCGTGGCCGACAGCTGGAGCGATATTCGAATAGTCAAGAGAGAGGCATTGTCCGAAGCCGAACAATTGCCAGGGATCGTCTCCCGAGTGCAGACACGGACTAACGAGAATGCGGAGTTAATTCCCCTATCCGAAACGGGAGTTAGCGTCAACGTGGACGATAAGGTGGTGGTCTGCAAAAAGGGAGCATTTTACGGCAAAGAGGGAACCGTGAAGGAAGTGGGTAACAAGATTCAAGTTGCCGTGGACGGGGTGCTGGTCCGATTGACCACGAGGGAAATAGCATCTCGGTTCGATCGACCGGTCGCGACTGTTCCCACCGAAGATCGTACGCTCTCCCGATTGTCCAAGCGGGGCGTGGATACCATTGAGGATGCCTCTGTCGAGGCCACTTCTAAATCCCGAGACTCTGGCCTCACAATGAGAATGGATTCCAACACGGTCAACTGCATCGGGATGAACTTTGAAGAATCCAAACGAAAGTGTACGGATGCATTCAGCAGGGCGGTGATGGACAATCGATCCGTTGTGTTTGTGTTGCATGGCCATGGGACGGGGGTGTTGAAACGAAAGATACGGGCATGGTTGGAGGGAGAGAGGAGGTGGGTGAAGAGTTTTGGGCCCGCCGAGATGGCCGATGGGGGGGAGGCGTTGACCAGGGTGGAGTTGAAGAAACAGAATCTATTCCCGACAAAGCCCCCTCATGCAGAATAGCTGGTGCTGTACCACTCCCCTCCTTCCCATCGTATAAGCCTGCCACTACTCCTGGAGGCATTAATTGCTTGAGCCCATCGAAACCCTTCTCCATTACTTTTTTCAGACGTATGGCACTCGGAACTCCTGCCGGACTATCATCCAATCGATGCATGATTTCATTTTCGATAGCAGTGAACATGGGTCGGAACTGAGTTGAAAATTTATTTGTGAGCATGTGTCCCGCAGCGGTGAGAAATGCAACTAGGACGGGAGCGGTCAGCAAGGGAAGAGGTTGTGAGGGAGGAGGCGGCATAAGATCGATGAAGCGCTCAAGCCACATAAGGGCGCCTTGATGTCCACCGAGCAGTGTATGGGTAGATGGAACGGAGGACATGATGTCTGCCATGATGGATTTAAATAAACTACAACATAAAACATTGTACTCATGAGTAATCATTATTTCCATTTAATTATATAATTTTAGACATGGTGATTTCGTCCGGAAGAGTGTAGATCCTTGGCAGTTAACTAGGTAGCGTCAAGGTAACATAATTGAAAATATAGTTTTATCACCTTTAACGAGATCATTTTTATTTTTNTTGGCAGTTAACTAGGTAGCGTCAAGGTAACATAATTGAAAATATAGTTTTATCACCTTTAACGAGATCATTTTTATTTTTATTTTTTTACATATATAGGAATTCATACAGATTAACTGGGTAATGATCGTTACCCAGAGTCGTTCAATATCTACATCATTCTTCTGTAAGCGGTACCTCCAACCTGTACGATATCGTATAATATTATAGCTCTCGAGCTGTATGGTAGAAAGTTTCCTACTTTACGACGTATAAGTAGGCAAGTACGAGGCAAGTACCTCTCTCGTGCATCTCTCTCAATCCATCGGCACCATGACCATGGCGTCCCATCTCCTCGTCATCCTCTCCCTCGTCCACCACGTCACCACAATCAACTCCTTCTCACCGTCCTCCACCTCTACTTTCATCACACGCCTCAACGCACACCAACAAGACTCACAAGACGATGCCACCCTCCAATGGTCCCTCTTCAACAAACATCACGCCGCCCTGGGCGATTGGTGGGGCACCTGGACCTCCTACGATTACATGGGAGATGCAATCGATTCAACCATCGGAGGGTAAGTCGCCATGAAATCATTCCAATGACATTCCATTCGTCCATTTGATTTCAACCCTCCTTCTCCAGTATATCCCTCCGCCCCTCCAACGACATGACCACCATCTCCCACTCCCACCTCATCCCCACCGCCACCCAATCCGACTGTCCCACCTGCCACTCCTCCACATCCTACACCCCCTTCTCCATCGCCACCTACACACCATCCACACTCGGCAAAAAACACCGCTGCGCCGCCGCAGGCCTAGTCGTAGGGCCATCCCTAACCTCCTCTGCCCTGTCCACCGAACTCGCCCTGCGACACGGCAACGGCAGGGTCAGGGTCACATTTCAACATGCTCCCGTATGGGAACGGGGGGTGGAGAGCGGAACGAGACCCCCCGATGGGCTCAAATTGTTTCGGGCCGTGGTGTCCAGGGAGCGATTGAGAGAGGATGGCAGCATGGACCCGCCCAATGCCGAGGAAGAGGGATCCTCACCGGGAAATCCGCGGTTTTTCCATTCTATTCCGCCGTATCAATGGCATGCTCGTTGGTCTGGGACTTGTTGGACATGGGGACCTCAGACGGGAGATCGGGGGTGGTCGATTGAGGAAATGGAGGAGGTGGATTCTTGGCATGGACGGCCTGCGGGGGATTCGTCCGGTGTGTGGTCTTTGCGTCTTCCCGGGGGCATATTGATTCAGTGTCCTCGGGTCATTGTGGGGGGAGAGTGTGGGTTGTGTCGGTTGGCGTGGATGCCGGAGGTGGGGGTGGAGGGGAGACGGGATAAGTTGTTGAGGGTTGAGGCGAGTGTTATGGCATTGGAGCCGATTATGGATGGTAATGTGATGGTTGGGTTTGATCCGCCGAGTTTGGGGAGTTTGAGGTGTGATATGATGGAAAAGGTTGGAGAGTTGGAGGGAGCTTCGCTTGAAGAACGAGAGAGGAGAGCGGAGGGATTTGTTTGGGGTGAGGATGGGGGTGATACATTGGAGACTGGTGGAGAAGTGACACCAATGGTTGAAATGGATCTGTCGCAAACAAGTTCTATTTATAATTATGATGATATCCCAAAGAGCATAGAGGCGGATCCTAGGAATGCGCTTGACTTCTGAATAAAGTTGCCAATTTGATACATCAATTTTTCCTGTCGGACTGAATCTGTCCTGTCGATTTTTTCTGGTGTACGACGGCATAGGTCCCGTGCCATCATGAAAATAAAATAGATGAAGTAGGCATTCCGCCTTGAATTGACGTGAATTGCCAATACCAAGCTGAATTCCCCAGCTCTCGAGCCCCATTAATGCACTGATTCAACTGATTTCTCACAACTATTGGATTCGATAGACTTACTTCGTAAGTATAAGTAGTTAAGATTTCGTGGATTCAGAGCCCCACCCTTGGTCGTGTCTGCAAATTTCGCGAAGAGCAATGACGCTGTAGTCAAGCTAGGTATTGTGCGTCTCTATGCCAAAAGCTAATACCGATTGGACGGGTCGAATGAGGCGCTACGAATATAATCTTGTTGGTTCGATTGAATTCAACAATGGATCAAGATTTCCTTTATACGAATTCGGTTAGATAGCCATGTCGACACTAAACGTTGAATCATTCCTCATCAGGACACCCGATTTCATTCCAGAAAAAGGCGCATTGGGCCGTCCACCTCTGGATTTATGATTCCAACTGAGCCACCTTGCTCCCAGGATTCCTCGGAGGAGTAAGTGTGTAGCTAGACCCAACAATCGATGGGAGACAGGCGACATCAAGCATCCTCCACTACGATAAAAATATTGTATTCCGATACATTGGCGTCAATAAAATCGATCTCGGAAAGAGTCATCATTCAAAAAAATAAATCTCGAAAAGAGACATTATCTCTCCACAATGAGAACATATCTCTCATCAAGGCGACTGTCGGGCGACCCAACGATGCTTTCGTGCTTCCCATGTATTCATAAGTTGAATCCCATTTCACACCGCCAATAGAATCGTCCCCCGAATATGTTTTAGAATGTTCAGCCGCATCGGTTCTCTCTTTGACGACGAACATGTGATAATAATGACCCGGAGTCATCGCGGATTGCTTCAACGCGACGCGCGAGTAGAATGAATATGTCTCATCATCAGTCGACGTTATAGCCACTGCATCCAGCGAATGCTCGTTGTGATACGTTGCCATCAGTGAACGTAACGAAGGGAGCACGTTCCCTTTTCGGCCATTCACTTGTCCTCTTGACAGCAGATCGAGAGAGCAACCGACCCAAACATATATAGGCGGTATCAAATCCCGCAATAACCAAGATGTTGGCCCCACGGGCGGTTCCCTCCCACCAAAAAAAGCAGAGCGTTGAAACCCACTCTGTTCAAATCCAGAAGGACCTGTTCGGTAACGATACGACGTGGAGTATTGCTGAAGCAGAGAAAGTTCAGATAATCGCGGAGACATGACTACAGAAGGGATCGACGAAGCAGCTGCTTGGAAGAATAAGGATTGCAAATTATTGATAATGTCAGGGTGGATTGTTGGATGATACTCCGTGAGGGCATCATTTCTGGAGGAATGAAAAACGTTGTTGGGAGATTTAAGCGAATCAACATCATAGTCGGATGGTTTCACGATCAAGATGATTCCATTATTTTGGTCTTTGGACTTGCTCCTTTTCATGTTCTCCGGGAGGGAATGCTGCCCAACGCAACAAATCTGAATTAAATCCAAATCACTATTGTCACCTTTCGACTGTTTCAGTTGACGGTATTCATTTGACGCCAATAAAGTTTGATCAAGCGTGTTGTAATATATTGCAACCGACCGCATATTATTAGTTTTGTCGTCGTATAGTTTCGTAAGCCGTCGAGCTACTTTCAGTGAGAGTGCTCTCATGGCTCTTCCCTCATCTGTACTGCTTGCACGAACCTGAGACTGATGACGTGAAAATTTCATTTCGTCATTATATTGTGATGGCTCACTTGAGAGGAGGTAAGCAGCTCCATCTATTTCAATACCCATTCTTGCCGTTGAAGTTTCCATGTTGAGCTTTCTCTGCTTATCGAGCTCGTCGTCTGCATAATGTTCAGAATCACTGAGACTGCGAGATGATGCCCAATTAGGATGAGTCGGTCGATAATCAAGTACCGATTTGTGCATAGCATTACTGACTACATTTGGATCAGGACATTGCATTCCAAACAATGTGCCCGAAACCGCGTCGAACACTTCGTCGGCGACTGCGTCTAGAGTTCTCGGGAACGTTGGTGCAAAGTCCTTTTCGTGCGAATCGTTTCTCTCATTGGAATTAGATGAATTGATAGTTTCGACGCCCCAATATTCCAGGTGTCTCCTTTGGCGTTGAATTTGTTCTTCCTGCACTTTTTGTCGTTTAATAATTTCTGCTTCCCTGGAATCATCCCACGGTAGGGCATACAATTCATGACCTTGAAAACAATAATTGATTATTGGATGAAAGCCCCGATGTACAAGTGCGTGGCTTTGTCTGAAGAGGTAGCCTCCAAAATAGATGCTGATCCCAGTAATGGTCAGCATGTCGATGTCTATCTCTTAATTATTACTCAAGAGTACGCACAAGTGACAACAACATCAACACGGCGTTGTCCTAGTCGTGGTGTTGGTTGAGATGGGAGGTCGTCGTGTTACAGCGCTATGGTACAGTATGGTAAACCTTGGTTAGCACGAAGTCGACGCATTTTAAAGTATAGTAAGTACTTTACTAAGTATAAGTACTTCAGTAAAAGTACTTTAGTATAAGTAAGTACTTATACTTGGTTAGCCATAAAGTACGTACTCATACTTATATAAGTAGGTAGTCGACGCATAATTTACTTAAACTGAAAAACAATTTACTTAAGCTGAAATTATTTTTTCTTTAAACCCTTCAATGTCGTACGTATGGTATCTACCTATGTCCAACACAAACCGTTGAAACTCTTCTATTGTTTTCCGGGCTGTTTTTATGAGACCAAAGCATGTTGAATTTTAATAACGCAGACTCGGGCTCTGATGGAAACAACTCAAGTACAGTAATGCATCATGAGTAATCGTCTCTAGAGCATAATCGAGTTCAAGCTATAACAATCCTGGTCGAGGGTCGAAGAACTAGAACACCGGTGTTGAAGAAACGGTCGATTCAAACACCGAGTGCATGTGCGTGTAAATATGTCAATCGCAGATCGTTAGTACAATATCCATTTGAATTCGAGGAAGCTTCTCTCTGGACGGACAACGATCAACGCAATACAAACTCACTCGAAGGGGCACAATAATACACCCGTCGTTATAAGGTCAAACCAAAAATACAGATACATCGCCTTACGAATCGCGAATCGACGTACTTTAAAAAGACTCTCATCATGACCAGGGAGGTCAAATCAAAGTCAAAAAAAATCTTGATGAATTGCTCTGATCTTCAGCCACATCACGACATGGAAACTTTTCATCTCCCTGCAAACCACCACGAGTCGTCTCCGAAATTTAATCCAGGAGGGAGAGGCAGCGATATGATGTACTCGTCCCTCCAACGTACCAATCAACTTGCGAAGGTGCCTTCCGCGAAATCTATTTCGGATCAATTACTGTGTCCTCCCATATCCTCCGGATCGGATTCGGGGCCAACCTCGGATTCGTGTGTGATGGATGGATCACGGGTCAAAAAGATCGGGACTCGTTCTCCCCGAGAATATCGAGTGGAAGACAACCATGCCGCCAAGGTGCGAAGGGGCCGGGCGAGCATCGAACTACGGAAGAACGACGGAGGGGAGTCATTGCTCGAAAACACCCTTATTCGCGGGAAGGATGGGTCACTCTCCCCGGATACGATTCGAATAATGGAAGAGGTCAATAACGCCTATCTCTCGTCACCGATACCAGCGAGCTATCTCAACGGCGTTGATCCCGCGCACTCGACACTACCTGTGATTTCGGTAAGTAGACCGAACGAATCCTCGCCAGGAATCCTTCCGTCCATGGCTGCGAAACCGAGAAGAAAACATGATATGGACGCTGCTACCCTGCTTTCCAGACGACAGGCAGGTGAAGAGCAGAGAGAGACCGATAACTCCTGGCGCAAGGGTTTATCCCCGAATGGCGGCAATGCTCCTTCTGCCCCTGTTCAACGGGAAAAAACAACAACGGAATGGGAACATGCACCTTCATCCGACGGGCGTTCCTCCAATCGAAGTCCCGTGACTACAACTTCCGGACACTCCGGTTCATCGTCGAAGAAGCCCGTTGCATTGGCGGTCAAACGCGAGAAGCAGCAGCGGAAACAAGTAATGATCGATGACAGCGAAGACGTGAAGGACGGAAGGAAGAACCTTGACAAACGTACCGCTCGATTGCGTTTTGCCGATGCATTCAAGGCGGATATCCTGATGCATCGCACACGCTTCGCTCACCTGAACAATGCTACGAATCATGCCGATAAAGCCGGAAACGTCATCGAAGATCGTGGGGTGAACGGAGTTTCTATTGCCATACGAAAACGACCCATTTTCGATTACGAAATCGATCGTGGAGATTATGACAGTGAGATTTCGTGTTTTGCTTCTGATTGATTTCATTGAGTTCACTCACCGCTCATTTTGTTGGTACCCATAATTTCATCCTTCACTCTGACAGTCGTGTCAATCGATAATACGACAGAAAGCTCGCATGATGTTTGCATCATTCACAATTGTGTGATGCATGCGGACATGAGGCAAATGCTCATGAAGCCGACTCGATACCCCGTCTCTGCAGCATTCGATGAACACTGCTCGGATGATGACATTTACAGGCATGTCGCCGAGCCGCTTGTGAAACACGCGTCAAAAGATGGAATCAGCACCATTTTGATGTACGGGCAAACTGGATGCGGCAAATCGCGTGAGCTTTCATTCTTCTCGTATTCTGCCAATCCGGCAATTCGATAAATTAACGTATGATCGTTATTTTCGCCTGATTCGAACTAGATACAATGACAGGAATCGAGGTACGAATGGCACACGGGCTGTTCCAAACCATGGGTTCGATACGCATTGATAGATCGACACGGGAAAACCTTACTGTTTCCGTGCAATTCGTTGAGCTATGCGGTGCGAAAGAGTGCAACGATCTTCTGGGCACTTCTCCCGCAGAAGTGAAGTTGTTGGACAACGACGACGGATCAGTTCAGCTCGCCAATGCAACCAGGTTGGAAATAGCAACTCCAGAAGCACTTCTCGATGCAATCAATCGTGCGAAAGGGAGACGGGCCACGGAAGCCACGGATAAAAACGGGGTATCATCGCGATCTCATGCGGTGTGTCAAATCCAAATCAAGGTAGGAGAATCAACGTATATCTTGTACTTGAGTCCGATTTCAATCTGTCTTATCAACTTTCAACATTGCGCAGGGACGGAAAGGAGTTGGCGTGCTGACTTTGATCGATTGCGCCGGTTCTGAACGTCGTCATGACTCCATGTATCACAGCCACGAGAGGCAGAAGGAAAGTGCCGAAATCAACGCCAGTCTTTGGGCCCTGAAAGAATGTATACGCGCCAGAGCCAACAAGAGCTCTCGCATTCCGTACAGAAACAGCACTCTAACACGAATCCTTCGCGAAAGCTTGGAAAAAGAGGCTGCAAAACTTTGCGTAATCGGGTGCGTGGCGCCGAATGCGACCGACACGGAACATACGGTGAGCCCACGGACGACTTGGACGATCTGTATAAATATCCAATGGCATCTGGATTTGTGCAGGCCCATATTTCAGTTATTTTTCACATCCGCTGCACTCTTTCGTTATCTTATTCAACCGTGATGATAGATGGAAACGTTGAAGACTGTTTCAACAATCGTGGGCATCGACGATAAGATCACCGTGGAGAGGGCACGGCCGGTGATGCAACCGGAGAGACAAATAAAGACCCGCCCTCTTCCGAAAACTTATAGTCACGAACAGCTCAAATCATTTCTAGAACACAAGAACATGACGATTAAATTGTGCGACAAACACGATGGGAAGACGTTGATGAAGATGTCGATTCCTCAGGCGAGATACTGTGGCGATTTTTGTTCCCTCAGACAAAAAATCTTCTCAACACTTGCAATGTTCGTACTAACGATGTCATTCTTCATCTAATCTCACGTCTTAAACTCATTCTCTTTTTTATACCAGATGAGAGCTCAACTGTTTGACGATAATGCTAGCTCCGATATGGCAGAAAAGCTATTTAATCTTCTGAGGAAAGAAACTGATTTCGTCACTAAACAACAGAGGAAAGATCGGGTCTCGCTCGCCAATGAAAGGAAAGGGAGGAAGATTTAAGGAACTGGACAATTTATTACTCGAATCGGTCTAACACTATATAATCCCACTCAATTATTAAAGCAAGTTCTTGACCTCCCATGACAGCGCCTCTTTCGACGCAGGGAGTTTTAAGTTGCGATGAAATCATGAGTTTAGCACTGATATCGATCCGTGGCCTTGACCGATTTTACAACCTCAGCAGCCATCGAAGCATCCCGTCTCTTCTTGACCGGCCGTCCGTACGACTTTAGCGCAACTTTCATTCTGTTAGACTTGTCAGAACCCGACGAATGTCGGCTTATATCTGTTTTGACCATCATGATCACCTCCTCACCCTCGTATATCGAGTCTTCATTGGTGGAGCCAGAGCTGGATGTGGAATGCCTGACATCGCCACTGGGAGTTTGAGTATCAGACGAAACACTCGATCCTTTTGCTTCAACAAGAGTCTTGACTTCACGACGCGAAGTCTCCTTTTCTTTGCGAAAAAAATTCCTTAATGACTTCGCACTCCTCTTTGTCTTGCTGTCATCAATGAGAAGTTCAATTGCAGTATCTTCACATTCTTCAATTGCGTAGCTTTGATTGTTATTGCAGGAAAGTTCTGGAACTGTGCTGGGAACAAGGGTCGCGACCGGATTTCCTTTCTGAGTTTGACTACAACCAAGCCGATGAATAAAAAATGATAATTTCGAGTCACGGGTCAAATTTTTAGTGGTGTTCCTTTCACTGCTTAACTCTTTAGCAAGAGACTCGACTGAAATAATCTTGCTATTCTTCACAGTCGGTGTTTTGGGTGTGGAGCATTCGAATTTATCCGATTCTATCGCATCATTAAACTCCGACACAGTCAACTCTACACTCTCCTGAAGCGGCGCAGAGTTTTCGACTAAGATTGATCTCTCAGTGAAATAAGCGATATCCCCTTCGACAGAATCGAATGTAAACGCTGACGGGGCTTCTCCAATAGCTGCAGGACTCAATAAAGTCCCAACCGATGTGTAAGGACTAATCATCTCTGCCCTGTCGTTCCCCCAGCCGGTGGTTGGACTATGCAGTTCCGTGTCAACCGATAATAAATCAATATCTTCATATGTTTTATCATCGTTGCATGCACCGAGACATATGATGTCTTTCGCCCCAACTGCAAAGTCACTTACACACTCTGAGCAGTGATAGGTCCCACAGACGAGACGCTTCAACGTATATTTACGGAGATGTTGATCAGTGACATTCGGGATGTCTCCAATCAATTTTTCTTCTTTGAGAACGTTTCCTTCATGTGAAATCGCTTGTTCTTGTTCCTGCCTTTGAGCATGATACAGGAGTGCTTGCTCGTCACCGCAAACCAATCTATCAACAGAGTGACGCACTCCCTTAGCTTTCATTTGACAGATAAGGATGCATGTTAAAGCCAGCGTTATAAAGCACGAATGGTAGTGGAATAGTTTAACATACCAATTCCCCGAGAATGCAGACGGGCTGTTTCAATCGACTGTTGCCCTCCTCTACGCAATTCCTGGGCTAAAAGAATTACAAATGTAATTAAGAAGAGATAATTTGGTCAGAATATTTGCATCAATGGACACCACGAATTAAGAAATTGTATTCTGTTGCAACAATCATCACCTAATTCGCCTGAACATTCAGAGGCCGTAGCAAGAGACTTCTTCCCTCCTTCACTCAGTCCCTTGGCTATACAACGTAGTACACACGAGTTGGTTTAGTTGACCCCGACGTTATGTGATGTTCATGTTGTAAATGATGATGTCAACGTACCGAGGCCCTCGGAATATTCATAGGCCAATGCAGCAGACTTTTGACGTCCTTGTCGCACACCATCAGCTGGAATTTTGTTGCAGTATTAGACTTGAAATAACGCAGGTAGTTATTGAAAAATCGAATCTAATATTCGCATACCAATTTTTTCTGAGCATTCACGGGCAGTCACTAAAGACTTTCGCCTCCCCTCAGTCACACTTTCGACTTCAAGTAATGATTAGTTTGGCTAATGTCAGATGTTTGGTTCGAGACGGAAAGCAGAATTCCAGTCTCGTTGTCTTACCGATAGTCTCTTTGAATCCACGGAAAACATCACAAGATGTGTCTACTCGAAGAGGTCGTTCCGCCTCGTCGTCTGTCTTAGCTTTCACATCGGTAGGCTTGATCGTTTCACTTTCCCAGTTAGTCGTCTTGACTTCTTCCTGTCTACATTCTGTCCTGATAGAAAAAACGGACATGACATCTTCGCGTGCACACTCTGTCACTACCGAGGCTGCTGACTCTACATCGTCGCGCTCGTTGGACGGAGTCAAGTCCTGGAGATCAGAAGTTACAGCTTGAGGTTCTTTCGTTGACGAGCTCGATGTATGTGATCCCGCATCCCTTCCCCTCTCCAAACTATCTTTGGTCCTATCCGTATTTGACAATGTCTCACTCCTGGATTCTTCATCAACTAACACATCGGAAAACAGACTCTCTTTTGCTTCCGCTACCGCCACTTCAACACGTATTTCTGACGGCGACGACGATGAAGGTGCTGCTACTGCCTTGGTTGAGTTGAGCGTCCGGGATGATTTCCGCGATCCACGAGAAACCCTTGGGAAGAATTTCATGATGAAAACAGATTTACTCTACTTGGCAACTGCCCAATTCAAACTCTCCCGGAGGACTTCTTTTCTGAGATTCAAAACGTGAAGTATTGGAACTTATTGAAAGAAGGCACAGTTGTTGATTGGCATCATATTGTATGCAGTCGGCATCAAAATCAACTGGGGGCGATCGCATGTGCGAAAAGTACCAGGATTTGAGACGTTAACTCGACAAAATGTCTAAAACGATTAGAATGAACTAAATTTAACCGGCAAATATGAATGCTCAATATTTTTGAGATGCACGTCAGGAATGTGGCGGGGGTTCCGGACCGGAATCATGTGTTCCGAAATGTTATCGAGAATTGGTCAACCTGCGTACGGATATACCTCAAGAAGGCTTTGCTAGACCGCTGCCTGATCATCTGGATCACAAATACGGGGCAACCGCTGAGATGCATTGCCATAGCGGCGCCCGACCAAATGGAGTGTGTCCCGATTTCCATAGGTCCAAATCCAAGCCGTTTGAAACAGATGTCCTTTACTGTGGCACGAAGTGTTTTGAGCATTTCGTCGGCAGTGATGAACGAGGGGGATGTTCCCAAATGGAATGAGCATAGGGAGAGTCATCAGATGTGTGTGGGTATCTGCGAATGCGATGGACAATTTTGCTGAAGGCTTTTACCGACAGAGATGTGGGTCGGAGGATTTCCACACAGAAGGTCAATGCAACAATATCTGCGGCCGGGAGGAGTGAGGAGGAGTGTTCTAGAATTTTCAATTCTTGAACTGTGTCACCAGCGCGGATACCTTTAGATCGTCGATTTTCCGATTTCTTGACGAGTAGGTATTCGCAGGATCCGGAGGCAAAGAAGAAGGCGCCACGAGCTAGTTGGGAGAATGTGGTTTGTCGTTGTGTTTTGCTCGCTTGGTGTAATTCTTTGATGACAAAAAGTGGGGCTTTTTGTTGGTTGGTTGCTGTGTTCTGGTTCCGATACGCCCAGAATTGGAGCGATAAACGTCCAAGCTGGCCCTGCAAGTCCCAAGACGGGTTAGGTCTCCCATTGTGGCAGAAGGTCTGTGCCACAGATGAAAGGGTATTTGTGACTGTGCCCTTAAGCATACTTCTATCAGGGAACCAGGAGAAGCGCCCTGAACAGACTGCTTCGGTGAACCCTCCCATGAGACGTATCCATTAGGGCTTCTCCACATCATTAATCCCAACGGATTTGCACCATCTGCCCATCAACCCCATGACCTATCCCGCTCTTCATGTGTGTCTCGTGTAACTGCGTCTGCGCGTGTAGAGTTCATAGAAGACAAGTCACCCATGAGACGACACTGTTGATTCGATATCTTGAACAATGACTCGTCGTTAGTGAAATGAAAATCTCATGATAGGGCATTGGCCACTTGATTTTCGGCCCTGGCGAACCACTGGCTGAAGCGTTTTATGTTGTGGACAAGGAGCAGGTTGTCATCATGGCGGGCAAGTTTCGTGCTGTTGCTTGCAGGTCATTTGCGCCCTCTTCACAAAACAACATTTTATGACTCCAACCCTCACTGGTAGTTGAATTGGTCATCGACAACACGCAGCCTCTGCTCTGGATAGCTCCATCCAGTATATCCATCCAAGGGCCAACGATGCTGGCAAAGTGCTCCAGCATGTTGTTTGTCGTCCTGAAGAGGAGTTTGGTAGGTATTTTTCACTCTGCCAGGCGCAACCTAAGCTGCTATATCCACCGTTGCCGTTGGGGCAAGAGTTGCTGTTGTATTCTCTTGTCGGGAAGAGGTACGCAAGGAAGTTTAAATTGATGACCTTGCACGTTTCTGGGGTGTTGATCTGCTTTAAGTGGGTGCAGCGGAGGAGGAGGCCGCGGAGCCTACAGGCGAAGTGGTTTAGGTAAGGTATCACTTGTCTGATGTGTACCCACCTGCCAAGGTTGGTTCCAAGGTTCTTGGAGGTTGAGCGTTTCGTTTGGAGTAGTTGGGTGCAATATGCGTTCCATGTGTCGGACTTGTCTTCTGGCAGCAAGATGATCATCGTGCGGAAGCTAAAGTGCCAACCGAGGATTGTTTTAGTCTCAGATGGTCCGCCTCTGCCTCTAATTTTGCAAGAGCAGCCATTTCTTCTTGCCGTATTGATTCGTTGCTTAAGGGGCTTGGGAAAATGTGGATCGAGAGGAGCGCAGCGTTTTTGAGTCAGATAACGTTAGTTGAGCCTTCCATGTTGACTGTGAGGCACACTAGGTCGTCAATGTAGATACTGGTGAACCCCGAGTCCAAAACATCCAGGTCGACAATCAATTGGTGTCCAAGTGCAAAGGGATTTTGGGTGCGAGGTCAACGCGGTTGGGGATGAGGTGGCGATAGGGGGAGAAGAGGGAGGCAGGGTCCCATGAATTGTCACGGAGGATCACGTTGGTGAGGTCGCATATTGGTTCAGATATACACCCCCATTCGTTGGGATCAGGCTTTCTGCCGAAAGTTAGTCAACGTGCGTGTGTGGCTAGGCGTTGATCGCCTGACTTTGATGCCGTGTCGGCGTTTAGGTAGCACCTGGGATATGCGATTTGAAGTCAAACTTTGAGGCTAGGATGGGACGGTGCAGGTGTTGGTGACGGGCCACAACTGCCCAACTGATGATGTGACAGAGGACATGGCCGAAAAGGCATGGCATGATGCCATCGCTGTTGACGCTGGTGTCGATGCATGTTTCGTAGCTCCACTCCCAGGATTGGTTGTGAGTGAGACAGCATTTGTTGATTATTTTACCCGTCTCATCAATCGTCCTTTGGTCTTGGATATTTCCTGGGGCCATGCAGAGCCCAGGGATAGCCTTCCGGGACAGCAGGAGCGGGAGTGCATAACCGTGGGTGACATCCTTCTTCACAAGGTCGAAAAATGCTACGTTCTTTCGGGTGGCGCCCTTGTGGTTTCCAAAGTATTGTCAATGTTGTTGGCGCATTGGTCCTCGGGGAGATTGGCAACCGGCCAGATGGATCCGTTTTTGAGAATGTGTTCCATTCGTAGTCAGGCCGGGTGGTGGGTCAGGAGGGGCACAAGTGTTGAGGGGCTTCGGAATTCAGAACCATATCCAACTGGTGTGCCAGAGTGGGAACGAAATTGAAGCTGCAAAGGATGTTGTAGTTTACTGCCGTTGCGTCCTCTGAAAGGTCGAAGATAAACGACGGTGTCAGGGGCTCGGGGTAGGGAGTGTTGATTACTGTGGAGATGAGGTTGATGAGGTTGGGGGGCAGCCAGTGTTGAGATTGTCTTCAAGGAGGGATAGGAGGCGTAGGGATGTGATCCTTCGGGTGTGGGCCGAAGATTGGGAGGGGGTTGCTGCTCCAGCGAGGAACATTGGGGAGTAGGGTAGGATTTGGTATGGTGGCCTTGGAGGGAGCCGGGTGTGAAGACTGAGGAGGCGCAGGTGGTGGCAGCAATTGCTGTCTGGGAAGGGGTTGGGTCCAGCCGGTTAATGGTGGCAGACCGGGTGGAGGGGCAAATGTGGTGGTTGGCATGGCAGGTAGGGTCGGTGTGTTGTGGTGTTGAGGTGTTGGCCGAGTGGAGGGTGGTTGCCAGGGTGTTCGATCGGGCGTTATTGTGGAGGTGGTGTCTCCGGATGGAGAGAACTCCAATTCTGGGGTCAACTTACCTCTTGGTTCTGAGTCCGCAAGGGAAAGAGGGCCAGAGGGAGGTGTGGCGATTTGTCGGAGCAAAGAGTCACCAATAAGCCTAGTGGGTGGAGGAGTTGGGGTAGTTGTGGTTGAGTTTGGGGTGGGGCATGATAGGCAAAGTGAATTGTCGGTAGAATTGGTAGACTGAATTGTTGGGTGTGATAAATGGCGGATGGTGGCGGCACTTTGTGTCGTAGGGATGTTTGGTTTACGTGTGGGTGTCCCACCCCGAAAAGTCAGTTTTGGTTTCGGCATTGCGATGCAGTTTTTCTGATTGTCCGATAGGTCCTTTCCTGGGACGTGGCTTGGGGCATTGTCGCAGATTTCGAAACAATGCCCCTTGATATGCCAGCGGGCGCACATGTGGCGGTCACCCCAGGTTGGGCAATAATCGGAGTATTTCCCACTGAAAAAGTTGTTCCAGATTTCCCCTGGAAGCATCCTGAATTCTGATGGTTGGGATTTGTTGGTGGGTTGGTCGGTGTTGTCCTCCTCAGCATTGTTTTTGTGTTGCTTTTTGGCCGCCCTGTGTGCCGGGCAGCCTTTGGGTTCAAGGGTATCAGGGGTCTCGGTAGGTTGGCCAGCTTTTAGGTAGGTGAAAGTTGTAGGAAGATTCCCGACGAAACTGTTCTGGATAACGCTTCGAACAAAGAGGTTGAAACCAAGTTCATCCGTCAGAAGGTTATCTAGGTCGGAGATGCGTGGATATGCAGAGAGGTAGCGTTGGAAGCAGCAATCTGATTTATAAAAGAAGCCGGCGATGAAATCCTTTTTTGTACAGGCTTCGCGGCAGAAGAAAAGGCTGTGTTTTGAGACAGTGGTTTCTAGGGTCTTGGCTGATGTCGCTTTGATGCTATCTGGTCCGAACCAGATACAGCAAGCACCCCAGAAAATGTGGCAAGTTGATTTATCATTTCATGGATGGTCAAGACAAGAGTGATCTCCATTTTGAGGGAGAGCTTTAGCTGTTCCTCTGTTTTGTTCTTTCTGGATTCCAGCCATTTGGAGGAGGATGCTGTGAGATTCTTCCTTGGCTAATGGGGCCAGTTTGTAGTGGGAGAAGATTGAGAAGTTTGTTGGGGAGTTGTGGTCTGGGTAAAGGAAATGGCCATTGTATAGTGCGTTTATGAGTCCTTTGCTGTACCCTTCGTCAAGGATCCCAAGAGCAGCGAATGGACGACGGTAATCCGTGTCTGTGGTACTGAGGCACTCAGATTTGAAGATATGTTTTGCGCCTGGGGCAAAGGGAGGTGCCATCTCGTCGGTGGCTGTACAGGCGCCGAAGTTGAGCATGTTGATTCTTGAGGAGTGGAAACTTTTCGATTTTTCCTGTTTGTCCGACTCTGCTTTACTAGAGAAATCAAGTTGTTCTTGAGTGATATCAATATTCCTTTCGACATTTTCGGCNTCCGACTCTGCTTTACTAGAGAAATCAAGTTGTTCTTGAGTGATATCAATATTCCTTTCGACATTTTCGGCTGAGCGGTAGATGCCTTCGGCGATTAGTTCGAGGATGTCCGTGTTAAGTGATGGTGTTCTGAGGGTTTGGGGTGGAGGTGCCGGATGTGCATTTGTGATGCAGTTTGAGAGTCTCTGGATGGAGAAGGATTCCGCCTAAGGGTCGTCGGTCCCAAGGGTGAGGTGTACCGGAGCTATTTTCTCATGTACAACTCCCCAAATCCACTCGAGGACCGTACCGATGATGTCGATGGGCTTTGTGTTTGCAAAGTCTGCGTCATTTTAATGTCGAAGATCGAATGTTTTGCAGCGTTCACACTGTCTACAAATAAAATAAAGGGATCCTTAGATATCGTGTGAAGTAGTGCCTAACAAGAAAAGGGGATATCATGATCACTCCTGTTCAGTCGTGGAAAGTCTTGTCGGAAGCCTCGAGGAGAGAGAGTTCTTCTTTTGAGGATACCTTGAGGTAGTTGTCAGTTTTGGGCAGTTGAAATGATGGGTGTCAGTTGCGGAAAGGGAGTTGACGATGCAGCAAGTTGTGAGANGTTGTCAGTTTTGGGCAGTTGAAATGATGGGTGTCAGTTGCGGAAAGGGAGTTGACGATGCAGCAAGTTGTGAGAGCGCAGGCCCCAATCGAATGATGATCTTGTTGTTGGAGCGGAATCTAGTTCCTCCCGTGTTGGTTGGGTTCGGGCAAAGATTGAGTTCGTCCTTTTTGAAGGGTGTCAGAAAGCAGGACTCAAGGCATTTGGTGATGGAGCGAATCTTCGTGTTCCTGTTGTCCTCTGGGTCAGGAGCCAAAACAAAACCTTTCATGTTCATATCACCATCAATGTTTGTAGGAAGTCTGGAGTGCCAGAGGAGCCAGGTGTTGGATAGATTCATTTTGTTAACTAAGTCAGGTTGATGATGTGCGATACAGGCAGATGGAGACTTCTGGCGATTGGTACAATTCAAGAGAAAACAATACTAGTACCATGGTCGCTATTGACATTTTCCACGCAAGTTTAGGAAAACGCACGCATCGCCTTGATCCTGACAGTGGTCCGTCCTGCGTCTAAATGCTAGGGGGAGAACACTATGACAACTAATAGGTACACTACGTAACTAAACCTTTCATGTTCATATCACCATCAATGTTTGTAGGAAGTCTGGAGTGCCAGAGGAGCCAGGTGTTGGATAGATTCATTTTGTTAACTAAGTCAGGTTGATGATGTGCGATACAGGCAGATGGAGACTTCTGGCGATTGGTACAATTCAAGAGAAAACAATACTAGTACCATGGTCGCTATTGACACATTCTACCCGGCAGACTATTGAATTGTTCACTCAAACCTGAGAAACAGCACATTATTTTAAACACATCAAATT
>JALLPF010000195.1:0-14184 GCA_036939455.1 Cyclotella distinguenda | reverse complement strand
TCTAATAAACCCGAATATACCAACGATCAACCAACGATCAAAAACCTCATCTCAGGTTGTCTGACATCACTGAGGAAAACCGCTGTTCGACTTGTCCCGTCAGATACCCTTCTGACAACTATCATTTCTGCTTCTTCGTCATTTATTATTATTTATTGGTATTGTTGCAAAAAATGATTTCATCAAGGATTCCCTGCTATTCAACCGAGGGAAAAGCTGTCATTCTGTCATTGGCCCCCGCCAATATTCGAGTCTTGTTGCCTCTAGTGTCGGAATATCGCCCTCACGGGATTAACCACTAAGCGAAGGGGTTCAGACAGAAACTCTGTCTATGTCATTTCTGCTTCTTCGCCATTTTTGGTATTGTTGGAAAAATGATTTCATAGGGGACTCCCTCCTAAGCACATCACATTCTAGCTGTTCCAAGGTTCCAAACGCCATGATGGAAGTGTCTGCAGATGAATCTAATCTTTTTTTAATCAAGTAAAAGATTTCAGCAGTTGATAAACACAGTCCCAGATACGACTGGACATGGGAATAGCATGATAATAACATAGCGCGTTTTAATGGTGAAAAGAGCTGCGGATGGACAAGGCCATGATTACAACAATGTGTTGCTGCTACTACTACCAAATAACTCATTCATTCAATGTTGCCTTGTTTTGCGTCAAATGTTGAATCAATGTGATACGCAACGAAAGAGGAAGTTGATACCTAATGGAGAGACGGCGAACAAAACTACAAGCTCTCGAAACGCAGCACCCGAGCTCTAACATTGAGTCTGGAATATCCAAAGACCAGAGTTAATCGTACTGTAAAAAAGATCACGAAGTAACATCAGTTTAAGCTCACGTGAGAGTGTACCAAGCTGCGCAAACACAACAGAGTGGACCTGACCCGCTGCATCGGCGTATTCGTGCGGTGATAAGTCATGCCACTTGATTTGTTTTTGTTTATTGTCAGTGGATTGATTGTCCTTGGGTTTGATATAGTTTAACAAAACACCACTCTTCTTTAAGGACTCTGCCACACATTGATACAATGCTTGATCCCTGCGTGACGATTTGGAGAATACACACGGGGTGAGCGGCCATTCGGCAGAATATATATAGTATAGTACAGCGAACCCACCAGAAGTCCTCGTCGGACCATATTTTATGCGAGCTTATTTCACTCTTCACATACACCCGAGAAGTTCGGTCGGAATCCTCATCCCGATCCTCATTTTCGACATAGAAAAATGTTTGGGATAGAATCATCAACATTTTCGCGTTTGATACATCGAATGAATCTCGGCCGCAACCCGTCAGAAACGCATCAAATAGCCTGCAGAGTCGTTCGAAGTTTCTTCGATCCAGAAGTACTGTCTTTACACTTCGTTGGTTGTTGAGCTCATAAAGAATCGCTTGCCTTGATGTTCGCCCCTGATGATTACATTCAGAGAGCGCATCGCTCAGATTAGAGATGGCATCTTCTAGTTGATGCTGTTCCTTCTGGTCGCTAACTCCATCGTCGTCACCTGAGGGTGTCCCAGGATCGACGGGAGTCGAATCGTCAAATAACTTTTTGACAACAACTTCAAAGAAATCGGGTTCCATATGATCGTCGTGGTCCTCATCCTCGCCGCCATCCGACCAACTCTTGAAGTAACTCGGTCTCTTGATGTGCCCCCAATTCGGTTCCACAGGCTCGTCACCATGACTATTCAACACGGCCAAGGCGGCGGCAATCCCGCCATCATCATTATCTCCCCCACGGGACATTCCACCCGGCGTTGATTTATCGACCTGAATGTAATTATCAATATCCTTCCTCACATCAATGGCATCCACCGCCGACTCGAGTTCTCGAAACATGATCAACCGTTCACGCAACGAAATTCGTTCCATTTCGACGAGCGAGCGAAGGCATCGATGTGCGGCATTGCATTCACTTAGTAAACCGGATTCTGCCGCAACCCGCGCCGATCTCATTGTGGTATCATGTTTGCTCATAATGTTGAGCAGGGCACCTGCCGAGTCTTCGGCGAGTCCGTCCGCTTCCAAGGCAGCCCTTCGCAATTCATGTATTTCGCTTTGTTTTTCAACGTCGGCGCGAGAAATGTTCGAGACATTGATGTACGGTGTGTCTTCTTCTCCGTGCGGGATGGTTGGTTGGATGGTGTCGGTGGTGTCCTGTTCGGGGTCCATGTCCCCGATCGTTGTCGACGTTATCTTGCGCGGAGACCGCGGTGTGTATCCGGTATGTTCAAAATCTTCCATCGCTCCAACTCCCAAGACCATTTCCCATAATTCAGCTTCCGAAACTGTGGGTTTGGAACTATCTTGTTCTAACCGTGCCTCATCATTTTGCTGTCGAATTTTCCTCATGAGATCATTCTGTTTCCTGACTTGCATATTGACGATTTGATCGATCTTTGCATTTTCATCCTTGACTCGTTGCCAATGAGACGATGACCATTCCTTGATGGGGTCAATTATAAAGGCGCAAAATGTATGGTATTTTGGTGAGATGATTTAAATGATAAAATGGAGAAGTACGAAGTACAGTTCAGTGAAAATGTGAGAATCGCACCTTCTGCTTCCTCAGGACGGCTTCGGCTTCAGCAACCTTTGATTGAACATCCTCCAATGCCAACTCTCGTTCATTAGCCCGTTCACCCGCTTTGATCACCGAAGATTTCAATCTGGGAACAATCCCCTGAATCAATGTCGAATCAATATTCTTGTTGAACAACGAATTAAAATCAAACTCAGCGGCATTGTCACCAGTACCAATATCACCATCCATCGATTTTAAACTAGACGACGGCGACTTATGATACTCATCAAAACAAGCGTCCCTCCACCGTTCGGAGGAAGACTCGGCACTTGAACTGCACACCCGTTCCAATGTTTCCAGGGCAGTCCGCAGACTCGACTCCGAAGCCAAGAGTGGTCCCACCCTGCTAGTCTCTCTCACTTCCTCCAGGCCAAGGGAAAACTTGGCACAGAGTCCGGATGTGTTGGCCCCCTCCTCCTTTCGACGCAATGCAAGCTCCTCAACGAAGGAGGCGAGAGATGCCAATACACTACGAGAGGATCGCAATGCATCCGAGGCAGCGTGGACATCCCAGCCCCGCGCCGAAAAACCGTTGGAGTCGTAATCTCCCAAGGGGCTCAGGTCATTCCCCGTCAGTATGGCCGATTCGTACTCTTCGTCGTCGTGACCAATAGACGGATGAGAGTTTTCCCTCGTCCATGGATAAGGACAATCGGGCCCCTGATTAGGATGACTCGACGACGTGAAGAGCAACGCACCATCGGGCGACACCAAGACGGAGCAATCGGAAGGATAATCCCGTTGATTCTCCCGTTCGACCGAGTTCTCCCGATGAATGACGGAGGGCAAAGTCTGACGGGTGGAATCGGCCGCGAGGGCATCGCAGGCTTCGATGCAAGAGTCGAATGTGGCGAGGGGTGGACGGAGTGGAGGGGAGGGGTCGGAGTTGCGACTGAAGATGGTGCGGCGGGAGGTGGTGGGGTTGGTGGTGCGGCGGAATCGGCTGCGGAGGGAGGTGGACATGGTGGGGGGAGGTGGGGGGAAAGTATGGAACGTGGAGGATGGGTTTTGTTGGGAAGCTAGGATGACATTATTTGCGGAAAACACGAATGTATTTGAAATTTAAATGAGAATCGAAGGTATTCTTCACAGTTCTCAAATCAAAGTGATGACGTCAACAATTATTTCGTCTTGCTCCATCTTGTTCGTCGTTTCATTTCGTTTCGGACGACTCGCACTCGCACTGATCCAAGGGTGTCATTGCCCCTTCGAACATCGACGCGCACGTGACAGCGAAATCAGAATTCAAGAATTGATTCTGATTTCGAAATCAAACAGCATTCCTTGATTTTTAAAAAGCGCCAACGAAACGACGAATCGGAACAACAAAAATGACAGCAATCTGCAAAACAGAACCGCAGTTGCATCGTACTCTCCCATGTTCATTCGACAATTCATGGCATTTTCCAAATTCAACCATCGTAGAGCAACCGTCATGAAACTTATCCTTTTCGTCCACGTCATGAATGAATCCCTGGCATTCTACTCATCGACCGAGAACGTTGCCATCCGCCGCCACAACGCCTTGTGCCCACCGCTGCACTACCTCTCCAACCCCGAGGATCTCATTACAATCCACGATGACCGGCGTGCGAAGACGAAGCGATCATTGCTTCATCAATTCGATCGGATTCTTACCGATTGGCAAACTACACGTCATCATTTGAGGGATCGTCGTTTTTTAACGGGAAATTATGCTCCAGTGGCAAAGGAGAACGTGGCGGTGGATGTTGAGGTGGTGGAGGGTGAGATTCCGAGAGGGATATGGGGTACGATTTGTAGGAATGGGCCGAATCCGGTGAGAGAGTGGCAGAGGAAACGATATCATTGGTTTGATGGTCGTGAGTTTTTAATTCCATTTTTATTTGTTTATATCTCTTGTTACCATCGATGGATTGACTGATGGTTGAGTTTTGATTGGATCTGGTTGCATTGATTGCAGACGCCATGTTGGTGAGTTAACCTCTTTGACAAGAGGTAGCCAAAGTGATTCGAAGCACTGAGTATCATTTTTCGAACCCAAATTAGCATGTTCTAATGATCAAAGACGGGAAGGCAACCTACACAAATCAGTTCGTACCATCTCCAAGATATCGTATCGAAGAAGAGCTGGACGAGGAATACTTTCCAACCATTGGTGAATATAACGGATTGCTTGGTTTGATTAAGTTGATCATTCATCCCCAAATGGTCAAAGAAAAGATTGATGACATCAAAATGGTGAGAATTTAGGTGTTGTGATCGTCTGTCATCATTATCCTAACTTCCGTGCACTTTCCTGATCAGGTTGCACCGCCAAACACCAATGTTTTGTTATACAACAACAAACTATACTGCCTCCACGAAGCATGCTTACCTATGGAGTGTCGCATGCATCGCGATGGGCGCTTGGACTACGTTGGATACGAAACTTTTGATGGAGTCCTTGATTATCCCGTGTCGGCTCACCCGGTGAAGGATGGGAGTGACTTGCTCTTTCATTCGTACAGCGTTGACAGAGAGGTAAGAATCAGTTTATGATGATGAAGGATATTCGTTTCGACGCGGATATCGTGTTTGATCTTACCCTGTGCCATAACAACAATAGACAATTGATGAGCATGGCACCATGAAAGTCGGTATTCATCGGTCCAAAACAAACAACGTCGAGACTTACTTCGTACCGACATCCGACAAAAGTCATGTGTCATTTGCTCACAGTCTCATGTATACAGACAATTACATCATTATTTGGGACAGCAGTGTTCACTTCCAACAAGATGCATTGATCAAAGGCGGTTCGTTCTTTCGTCATAATCAAAAGTACAATTTGAAGTTTGGTTTGATCCCCAAGAATGCAACGAGTCATCAAGACGTTGTTTGGATTGACTCCGGAGAGCCTGGGGCGATCGTGCATCCACTTCATGCGTGGGAAGAAGTAGAGGAGAGGTTTCTCAATGGGAACATGATTTCTCAACGCACGGTGATCAAGTTGTGGACGCCATGGTCGCAAGAGTTTAAAATGGAATTGGAGGAGAAAAATTCGTTCCCAATGATGGAATTCACGATTGATATTGATGACAAGTCGGTATTGAGAGAGGTCATCGATGATACAATCAACACTGAATTTGCCATCATGCCCTCATCTACATCCCCACGTTATTCTTCATCAAAAAACTCGCAATCCAATTGTAAAAGCGAGATCCACAGCATTAATGGTAGAGACTCAACATCCATATTATCGAGCACGCTCTCTAACGCTGACAGGTATGGATTTTCTTCTATTTTTGAAGATACGAAAAACTTTGTTGGGTATGCAAAGTGGGATATGATGAATGCTAGCCTGGCTGACACTGTTTACTACCGTGAGGATGAGGTGGGCGGCGAGACTGTCATTTTTCGGGGAGATGATCAAGACGTGTTATACGTTGGATCGCACGTCTATAACAACGACGAGGATCAAAGTTATTTTGTTCTTTATGATGCGGAATCGAGCCAGCTTTTATGTCGCCTCAAAATGCCACAACGCGTTCCTTTTGGATTTCATGGGATATTCATCTCGGGAGAAGAGCTTGAATCGCACTTTGTTTATCACGAAGGATGATCCATTGGACATGAACATAATGACCAATTATGGACATAAACTACTCCTTAGTAATACATCGTATATCGTATGTTGCGCGGGCATCGACATTTCTTGCGTTTCCAATATTATTATAAGTAGATGGTTGATGTTCGTTCGTCATGACAGCTTTTCTTTATGCTTTTTGGGAATTTGAAAAAAATTGTTTATCTTTTCCGTAGCTTTTCCGCAGTTTTCCGCCTACTACTATCTACTATAACTACCCTTCTTTAGAGTGTTGGTTTCAGTACTGTTTCAGTAACAATGCCGCCGCCTGCATTCCTCCCACCCAATCACCTCCGTCGCCGTCGCCCCCTCGATCCTACTCGCTCTCTAACGTCTCGAGAGTTATGGAATCAAGTTCGTTTCCATTCGGAACCCGCGTCTTCATCGCCCCCCGAAGCAACATCGTCATCCTATCATTCCTGGGAATATTACCAGTCACTCTCGAAAGCAATAATGTACGAGATTCAACCGTTTCGAATCAAGCCATTTACGAGACGTGCGCAAAATTTTCTCCTTGAAGAAAATGGATTAAAAATCTGTTGCGTCGGCGCCGTGGAGCATGTCAAATTCGCAGCATCAGTGATGATTGGCTGGATCACGTATTTGATTCAACTCACTAAGACAATGGATGTGCAATCCATCAGATCCTTCTTTCAGTCAAACCCAAAGCTTCTCAGCTACTGTATTATTACGTGCATCGGATTTTTCTTGTATTATCATCTACTTTCCTACGTGCATAATAAACTCCAGGCGGGCCCCATTGTTTTTATCCTCACCCTCATGATGTTGATCTACACGGTCGGGTTAAAACACAGGTGCAGCGAGCGGAATTCCCAGTGCGTACAGTGTATTTAATCGAGGTGTTAGAAGATTGTTCGGAACGGACGATGCGGAGATGTTGGCACAACAATTTGTAAATGCAGCTGCCGGACGAGGCCTAGACGCTGGAGTCAGGGTGAGAAATAATGACCACGAGTTTGGAGGGGTAGATTTCTTGATCGAGAATGATAGGGAAATAGAAGGAGCTGGTGATGAAGACGAAATTCGTGAAAGGAGGAGGAGAAGACGTTTGGAAAGGCTTCAAAGAAGACATGGTCATGATGAGAACGGCGTCGCTCAAGTGATTCGTGAAAATGATGGCGGACTCGAACAATTGGATGGCCGTGGCGGGGTAGCACAAGGCGATATACCCGAAAATCTACGTCATGTGGGATTGAATCCGGCTGCGAGGAAGTCTGGAAAGAAGGCAAGAAGACGAAATCTAGAAACGAGACGAGAAATCCAGCGGCAAAGATTGGCGGCTGCGGCGGTTGGATTAGCAGATGATGACGAGCTGAGAGATATTAATTTAGATTTCGATGATATTGATCATCTCCTGGATGATGAATGAAGAATAATGAATCAACAAATCATTTATGTCTTAACAAGATTTCACTTTGGAACGATGGCGGTGTCAAAAATTTCGTTATTCAATACGATGGGGGACATCATCAGGATCTAAAATAGTTCTTCTTGACCCACTATTTTTAAAATCTTCGGTTTCGTGATCAGATTCTTTAACTTGGGTAGGTTCTAATCGCTGTTCCTTCAGTCGAGATTGGAGCGTCTTGATCTGTTCGCCGATAACTGCCCCGACGAAAAACAAAGGCCACCATCGAAACAAGAGATAGGGGTGACCGGCAGACGCCAAAAACATTGCCGGCCCTGGGCACCATCCCGCCGTTCCCCATCCAAAGCCGAAGAGGAGTTCACCAATGATCAGATTTGCATCAATGATTTTGTTGGTAGGTACGTTGAATTTTCCGCATGATGTCTCTTGCGACAATGGGCAATCGATTGCGTTGGAGTTCTTTGGGTTGATTGGATTCATCAAATTGAGCAAGGCGACCATGAAACAAAAAGAAGAGAAAGCAAGTTCTCACCCCTATTTTGTTGAACCCTTTCACCCATTGGTAGGATAGAAAGCTAACGAGAAAACCCCCTGCCATAACACACAGTAACGTGGGATCCCAACTACCATCAGGAATTAGAGTCATGTTAAGGAATCCATAAATCTTGCTAAACAAAGTCATCTGTGAGACAGTCAAGCCCAATGAAAACAGGAAGGCACTGGCGATAGCAGGAATAATTTTCCTCTCAGCGTTTTTGAATTCGTCTCTTTCTTCGTCAGTTGGTGACTCTGGAGCCTTACGCATCAAGAATGATAGGATTGCGAAGGCAACAATCAGTGATCCTAGAGCGCCTGAGATAGTGACGGACGCTTTTGTTGGGAGATAAACCGCCACATCAATAGTGTCATCACGAAGGTATTGAAAGATTGGTCCTGATTCAGAGCTTGTAGTTCCAGTGAGGATTCCGGTAAACATGAATGCGGCGACGCCTACAAAACTACGTAAGCTGCCACGCGCCATTCCACAAATACCATGTCCAGTAGTGCACCCGTTTCCCAGCCTTGTTCCGATGCCAACAAAGAAACCTCCGACGAGATAGCCAGCACTACATAATATTTTGATTATAAGATGATATATTTATACAATTTGTACGTTAGAAAAACAACACTGAGCTCAAAGACTCGGCTTACCTAGACACTAACGGTATTCCCGGCGAACCAAGCCTGCTGTCATTCAATGCGTTCGGCCAAATTGTGACATAAATTCTTGACGTCAAAAAGAACATGCCTACAAAGAAAAGTTTCCACTGTTGCTGCGGATCGAACAGAGTCTTCTTAGGTGAAACGACGAAGGATGAAGCTAGTCCGGATGCCCCGAGAATGTCTCCGTTGAATAACAAAAGAACTCCTGCCGACAGACCAATGATGCAACCACCAATTGAACCAGTTACGGGTGTGAAGTAGTCTAATATCGACATTGTTGAGATTATCGTATTTCAAGCTATGTCCATGGGAAGAAATACTTCGCCTTCGGATCAAGTTTGAAAATCGAAAGGATGGAAAAAGTTGCATCGCGAGAGAAGGGTTATGCCGACATTCGGAGGACTGCGGGAAAAAAATGTTATTCCTTCCGCTCGGTATCGGAGGCTTTTTGTGGTGAAAAGCCTAGAAGAACATCATCCCATTTACGTACGTAAGTACTTCTTATACAAAATACACCAGACCTAGGCTTCCACCTAGTATCATGAAACTCCGTGTTCGGAATTCGGGATATAATAATATTGTAAGTACTTACTTACTTATAATTATTAAAGCCTTGTAGATTTTGTCCGCGGTCTGAATTTAAATTTCAATTTCAATTCGATGATTCGAACAACAACATCATGTCCTTCAACTATTTCACACCGATCAAAGGCCTGTTCGGCGGATCTTTAATTGGTCTCTCAGCGGCAACCCTTCTCCTCTTCAATGGTGACATCCTCGGTGCCTCAGGTATAACTTCTGCATTTGTCCTCGCACCTCGATCCACCCTCACTCTCTCAAAAAATCAATGGAAATTATGCTTCGTCGCGGCGTTCGCCCTCACAACTACGCTGTATGTCGCAGTCATTGATCCCGATGCCTTGAAAGATGAAAGACTAATATTCTCCAGAGACATTCCTGTAGTATCTCCGCTGGGATTCATCGTCGGTGGATTTTTGGTGGGGATCGGAACAAGGCTAGGAAATGGGTGTACTTCAGGCCATGGAATTTGCGGCTTGGCTCGATTGAGCGTGCGTAGTTTTGCGGCAGTGGCGTCCTTTATGGCTACTGGTATGTTCGCGGCTACTGGATGCTCGACAACATGTCCATTTTATCCATACTTCCGTTCTACGTACGAGAGTGTGGCGGACAATGTTCCCACCGACTTGACAAAAACGATTGCTACCGTCTTGGCAAGTGTAGTAGCTGGGGCGGCCATCCCAAGTGTGTTTCGTACTGTTCCACATAACGCCACTGTTGATGAACAGGAGGCAGTTGAGAATGATTATCGTAAGATCGGTCCATCCATAATTAGTGGAGCCCTATTTTCTCTTGGGCTTGTGATTTCTAAGATGACAGTAACGAGTAAAATTTACGGATTTTTGAACGTCAAGGGAATACATGACGGAACATGGGATCCAACTCTTGCGTGTGTCATGGGAGGTGGATTTCTAATCAGTTTTTTGAGTTACAGATGGAAGGTTTGCGATGACTTAAATTCATTCAAATTTACTTGACAACTCCATTCTGCTGTCTAACTTTCTTCCTCTGGACAGTACTCAAAAGGTATGTCACGTCCCTTGTGCCAGATGGGCACGTCTGCATGCTTCAACATCCCCACGAATACAACGATTGACGCTAATCTCATCGTGGGAGAGGCGCTCTTTGGACTTGGATGGGGCATGGCTGGTCTTTGTCCTGGTCCTGCAATGTTCTTGGCTTTTTCGGGCTTTCCAAATATCTTGATGCTTTGGTGGCCTAGTTTTTACGTCGGTTCCTTCATGGCCGAAATGGTCAAAACACTTCAGATGAGGTCCCATACGAAAACCGAGTAAAAGCGGGTTGGTAAGATTTCATGTATTTGTATTTTAAGCTTCTATTATGTCAAGTCTCCTCAGAATCAAGACATGGTTACAATGCAGATTCATGAAGTGTTCAATGTCACTGTTCTCGTCGTACATAAATAAATGTCCTTTCAACAAATTTGCTCTACGCGTGGAATTATAATTTCTTTCCTTTCCGCCTAGACCCCTTCGCAAGTTTATCAATGACATCAATGTTGTCGTCATCCTCATCTCCAATTTCCTTACTATTAGCTTCATTCTTTTTCTCCGCCTTTAGCCTCTCTCTCAGCTTTTGGTCTGCTTTCCTCTGCTTTTTTTCCGCTTTGGCCTCTTGTTTCGCAACAAGGGCGTCCTCGTCAGATACGAGATCTTTCATGATAGTTTTGTCTATGTGTTCATCCGTGCTGTGACCTTCGCTCGAAAAGGATCCAATAAACAAAAATGTGAATGCAAGTTGGTACGAATCGCGGCGAAACTGGTCAAAAATGCTCACTGGCGACGATTTTATTCCGTACTTGGACGAAAATCACAATTGCGGCGACCACGGGTACACCCAATTTGAGTGGAATAAACTTGAAGAACGCCTGCTCATTCGCAATGATGCGAAATTAGTGGCAAACATGGGCACGAAGCACAGACATACATCATAGCTCACATAAATAGTGCACACTGTTAAAAGAGGGAAGGCGAGAACGAAGTTCTCGTGATTGAAAAAGATGTTCGGCATGATGTTTGCTCTTATTGATTTTGTGTCCTCTGCAATGGTCGTGAGCCGTTTTCACTGTAATGTTGCTATGATATTACTGCGAAGACTAGACGATTGATCGGGTGCTCTCCGACTATGATCAGTGTGGGAGCTACCGGAGCTGGGCATGCGAGGCCTGTTGCTTACTTCCAGTTGGCTTTGATTTGCTCTGATCGTGTTGTAGTTTTCAAATTTCAACAGGTTTTGACTCTCTCGAGCCCTCCACCACCTCCACACGTGTGTCTCGTCTGTCAATCGTCCTCTGGGCAATGCTATAACAACTATTGCAGGTTGCGATAGTATCGTGCATATATCATGAGATTTTCAATTTTTTAAGTAGTTCCCAGGAAATATTGGGAACATCGAAGACTGCCCTACGCGAACGCACACGGTTTTTACTTACAACACGATCTCTAGTATAGAACCCAGTGATATAATAAGCAAACCGAGAACTGATCAAGATCTCCCCTCCATCCCCTACAAAAGTGTCCCTGATGGCAAACCATTCAGCATCCGGCCACGAAGACTTCTCTTCGAGCGCCTTCCCCCACCATTTATCACTCTCCCCCTCAGCAGTTTCCATCTTGTGGAACTCCGCTCAACCCTTCCTGGAAGCGTCGGACGAGGTAGGCCAAGACGATGCGGCATTCTTTCTCATTGAGAAGGCATTGAAGGAGGGACACGTTTCCGCGCATAATTCCGCACGTTACCTGAATGCGGTTGCGACGCAGGTGGATTCGTTGGAGGTGGCGGTGAAATATGGGGTTGCAGGGATCGGGGAGGATGGGGAAGGGTGGAAGGTATTGTTGCCTCAGGTTACAGATATTATTTCGGTGAGTGTTTTCGATTCGAATTCTGATTATTTATTTCAGGTTTGAATGAATTTTGTGCGATTCGAGCTGTATTTCATTTATTGTCGGAGTTGTGAGTCCGAATGAATCGGACGCTAACACAGTTTTGAAACTTCGATCGTTATCTTTTGACTGCCTTAATTTAACATCAATTTGGGTGCAGCCTAAATGATTCTAAGTTCTAAGACCTGAGTATCAACAATTCCAATCTGACAATTTATTTCTCGTCATTTCGTTAATTCATCGCTACTATAACAGGCAGTTGGCATCTCATCAGTCCTCTGTAAATCACAACCCAACCTAATCACCTCGTCAGGAATTATACTATCCCTGCACCGCCTCATCGAAACTACAAGCAGTGTAGCATCTCCCCAATATAGAAGTCCAAAGATTAAAAGGGTTGGAATCCTCGATGCTGGTGGCGATGCGATGGATTCCTCCATACAACATTGCCTTTCACCCTTCCACGCCGAATTCTTACAATGTTGTATTCTGTCAGCTCAATACCGATACGCCCAAATGTTTCTCAAGTCTCATCCAGTTCACTCCCATTCGTTGATTCTCTTCTCAACTCTCGCATCATGGGCTCCATCCTCCAGTGCCTCCTACCTACGTTTTCACTACTATTCCGGTCTAATTCACGTTGGGTGCGAAGACTGGGAATCCGCCTTGAATTCCTTCCATTTATGTCTGACCATCCCCTGCATCGGTGGGAATTTACCCATGTTCATGATAAGCATAGCAGCAAGGAAAAAGATGCTTTTGATCCGATGTTTGTTGCTTGAGGCGGATGAGGTGGACGGGCCCTGCGATCCGGGTTCTGCTAAAAAGTCGGTACAGACCAGAACATCAACTGAAAAATCTCAAAAGGCTCTCGTTGAAAACAGAGTGTTGGAATTGCCCGGGGCAGTGAGTGCAGCGATGAGTCGACACATGTTCAACCCTTCAAATCGAGTTGGTGGTGAAATCTCCGGTCCGGAACAAATCCCCGGTGGAGGGGCCGAAATCTCTGAGAGAGCCGAAGGAAGGGATCGAAGTATGCAACATGTCGTGAGGAGAAAGCAACGCTCTCATCCTGGATTCTCCTCAGAGGATAGCGGTCCAGGTGACCGAGGCCCTCCGATGTCTCCTGCTCAGATGAAAATTGTTCGTGAATTGGGCCAATACCATGACTTGGTATCAACGTATGTTTCTGGGAATGCCACGCACTCCGCGACACTCCTCACCGAAATGTCTGACCTACTTTCCGCAGATGTGAATTGGGAACTTGCCAAAAGGTTAGAGGGTCGACAAGTGTACCGTGCAATTCGGCAGACGGCATCCGTGTACTCTGAGGTGGGGATGGATTTCTTGGAAAAAAATATAAGAGAGGTTTGTGTTTGCGCGGAAGAAATCACCAGTACTCGTCATCGAATGGAGGATGCTCTTATGGGTATGTCCGGCTCTGACTGGGATGACTTACTTGTGTCCGATCCATTTTACGCCAACATGAATCTGTCTACCGGCATGGTATGTTTTGTCGAAGAAGACGGCATCAATGCTAGTAGAGAACTGGATGAACCCTGGTTAGAATATGATCTATCGAAGAGAATGGAGGCTTGTATTTCACTGGCAGAACGTGTTCGAGATTTAGATTTTCAAATGACCATGTCAACCAAGTATCAACAGCAAATGACAAAATGGGAGGCAAATAAGAGTGATCTGTCTTCAATGCAGGGGCAAGGTATCGCAGATGTGGGACATGCACCCATGGATGTCGGACCATACTGGAGTTAAGACTATATTATAGAAATACTGCTCATCTGAGCGACAATCCGGTAAACTTTCATAGATATGCACCACTCTTCACAGTAGTGTAGACTTCATCCGACCTGGACTCGCCAGGAGTCTAGGAAGATAGCACC
>JALLPF010000194.1:0-14158 GCA_036939455.1 Cyclotella distinguenda | reverse complement strand
AGAGATTTATCATTATTAAAATTGAGCTTATTTTGAGATAATTCCTCTATTTCGGGAAAAAAAATGCATTATTCATGGAATGGAGGTAGTAAGAAACAATATTAAGTATCGTACTGATTATAACTTCATAGCACGATTCCGGTTGTTGTTCTTTTGCTGATGAAGAATCACAAAAAATCATCACTAATATCCATGGCCGACGACGCTGGACAACCCTCGGGCACGCCCGAGCCCCTATCGACGGACCCAACAAACCTCTCCACAAACTCTTCCTCAACCGGTGGCATCTCCGCTTCCCAACAAAAAGCCGTCTCGCACCTTCTCTCCCTCTGCGCGTCCAACAACCTCCCCATCTCTCCGCATCTCCGTCTCGCCATTTTAGGTCAAGAAATTTACGATGAAACTCTCTGTGGTGCGGTCAGAGATTCCTCCACACGAAATCGAGAGAGTCTTCTAGGAAGTCTCATTCAGAGTCATTTAACTGATATCGCCACCGAAACCGAGGTGGGAAAGCGAATTCGGGAGAAGGTGGAATTCATGGAGGAACCCATGTGCGTGGAGGCGAGAGTCTCGAACGGGTCATACACCGTCATGATCAATCCTTCCAAGAGTGAGGGGATTCAAACCGTGGCGTCTGGAGGAGCTCTTGTGGAGTTGGGAAAGTGTCTTATGGGGAAGAAGGCGGAGCTGAGGGAGAAGATCATCATGGAGGGGGTTAACTTGTTTTTAGAGGAGGGCAAGATGTACTTGGTTCTAGGGGCACCAGGTGAGTTTCATGGAGTTGCTCCCTGAATTAGACAGATTTTACCATTTTCTTTCTTTCGAATAGCTGAAGTTAATCCCTGCTCATACCACACTTGATCTCCTCCAATAGGTTGCGGAAAATCCACCCTTCTAAAAATGATAGCTGGTCTCCTTCCCACCAAAAAATGCACTATAGGGGGTACAGTCACAGTCAATGGTGTACCCTCCACTGAACCGTCCCTCGTCTGGTCCAACATCGTCGCCTACACTGACCAAATCGATCGTCTTCACGGCTACCTGACAGTTCAGGAAACATTGGACTTTGCGTATCAATGCCGATATCTAGGGTTCGATGGGCCTCGGATAAGGACAGATCCGGATGTTGAGAAGTTAGTTAAGGAGTTGAAAGAAGATGGTTGGGTGGTCGAGATTGTGTTAGAGGCAATCGGACTGACTAGGGTGAGAGATACATTCGTTGGGAATGGCACAGTGAGGGGTGTGAGTGGAGGACAGAAGAAGAGAGTCTCCGTCGGGGAGATGATGTGCGTGAATTCTCAGGTTCAGATGTATGATGAGATAAGTACGGGTTTGGACGGTGAGTGGGTCATACGTGTTGATCTAGTTGTGTTTACTGAATCACGATCGCGGAATTATGACAATGAAGACCTTGATACTGACATAAACCGTCCGTCTCCCTAATTGCAGCGTCGACTACATTTGATATTGTCAAATTAATAGGAGAAATCAATCGCATGAAAAGATCCATAAAAATGGTGTCTCTCCTCCAACCACCTCCAGAAACTGTGGCGCTCTTTGACGAAATCATTCTCCTCGATCAAGGACGTGTCATCTTTGCTGGACCCGTGGACAAGATCACTTCTCACTTTTTATCCCTTGGATATTCCCAACCAGAGAGGGAGGATCTGGCTGACTGGCTCCAGAGTCTCCCCACCAAAGATGGATCTAGGTACCTCCATCCGTCTCCAGAGGGTGAACCTCCCAGGATTCATCTGACGAACGGAGAGTTTGTTCAAAGATTCAACGAATCAGAGCAAGGCAAAGCCATCTTGAGGAAATTGGACACCCCTGTGTCGGAGGATAAAATCACCTACATGAAACATCCTAGTCTTCGTAAAAGGTATGCAAATTCCTTCCTTCGAAGTGGCACTATCGTGTTCATGAGAGAATTTACCCTATGGAGGCGAGATACATATCAGCGAAAGGCCCGACTTATGCAGAATCTTGTTACAGGGTTCATCGTAGGAACGGTCTTCTGGCAGACGACCGATCCCCGGACGGTGATGAGTGTTGTCTTCCAATGCGTCTTCTTCACCAGTATGGGATCCATGTTAAAAGTGGGACCCCAAATCAACGACCGTGGAGTCTTTTACAAAGAACAAGATGCCAATTTTTATCCCACCTGGACCTTTGTGCTCGCACGTTCGCTCTCGGCGCTTCCCACTTCGCTCGCAGATGCACTAGTATACGGAAGCATCGTTTATTGGTTTGTGGGTTTTACCTTCTCGGCGTCAAATTACATAGTCTTCCTTATTTTGAATCTTCTTGCGGCATTCACAACCGGCTTGATGTTTAGTATTGCCTCTGCGACTATGAAAGATAGGCCTACGGCACAGGCGGCCGTGTCAGTTGTTATGATTGTCATGGTTTTATTTAGCGGTTTCACCGTGCAGCCGGATGTGATCCCCCCATACTACATTTGGATTTATTGGATCAACCTTTATGCATGGGTGATTCGAGCCGTTATTATCAATGAATATCAAAGCGAGGAATTTGGCCAGGTCGTCGATGACGACGGAAACACTCTTGGTGAAACGATCCTCATTCGATTTGGCTTTGTTCAAGCCAATGGAGAGGCTTTTGGATACGAATGGGTGTGGTATTCTATGCTCTTTTGTGTTGGGCTATGCATAGTGTCTATCATTGCATCTGTGTATTGCCTCAACCGTATTCGTTTTGCAACGGGAAAGGCAGCGGGATCATCCAACAATGAAAAGGAGGAAAAAATAGTGGCTCACTCGGAGAGCGTATCATTGCCGATAAGAGGTACACAAATCTTTTCGGTATTTTTTCACACTCGTTCCTCGTGTCATTAAAGTGCCATAATTCTTTCCAACAGCGGCAACTTTAACTTTCAAGGACATTCGTTACACGGTGACTGCGTCAACGTCGAAAGACAAGCTTGAATTACTTAAAGGAATTTCTGGATACTTTGCCTCAGGCAAGATGACTGCTTTGATGGGCAGTAGTGGTACGTAATTGAAGTGTTTGTCAAAATACTGATTGTATCTTTATACTAGATCCTCTCTCCCGGTATTTTGCCAGGTGCTGGTAAAACTACTTTGATGGACGTCCTCTCGCTTCGAAAACAAACTGGCAAAGTTACGGGAGAAATATACCTCAATGGATTTCCACAGGAGCCAGATTCATTTCGTAGATGCACTGGTTACGTTGAACAGTTTGATACACAGACTCCTCAATTAACTATTCGTGAGACTGTTGATTTCAGCGCCAGAATGCGCCTTGATCAATCGATCCCAGTAAGGAAACACGCCCCTGGAATAATACTGCATTGTATTCCTCCCTTTCGTCTTAAGAAATTTACATTATTCGTGCATTGCAGATTGAAACGAAACAAAAGTTCGTTGATCAAGTTTTGGCAATGCTTGAGTTGGATTCCCAAGCTGATCTTCTTGTTGGTAGCGACTCCAGTGGAGGTTTGAGCTTCGAACAAAAGAAGCGTCTGTCGATTGCTGTTGAACTGGCATCAAATCCTTCCATTATTTTTCTGGATGAACCTACGTCTGGTCTTGATGCGAGGGCTGCAGCGGTTGTTATGAGAGGTATGAGGCGGATTGCAGATGCAGGAATTGCTGTGGTGGCCACCATCCACCAGCCATCCATTGCAATTTTCAACTCTTTTGATAATCTGCTACTGCTCAAAGCTGGCGGCGAAACGTAAGAACTGCAAATCTTACTAGTGCTGTTTGAATCATCCTTGATTTCAACATATCAATATGTTCCCTAGTGTGTTCTTTGGAGATCTTGGTGAAGACAGTATCAAGTTGATTGAGTACTTCGAGGGCTACGATTCAACTCCCAGAATAAAAAAAGGGGAGAATCCGGCCACCTGGATGCTGTCTTGTATTGGTGCAGGCAGTGCAGCCGACAAAGATTCATTTGACTACGCGAGAGCCTACGCTCACTCGAGGCTTGCCACGGATTGCCTAGAGAAGATTCAGGAGTATAACGGTGACCCAGATGACGGCAAGAAGATTACATATCCGGCTAAATATGCCACAAGCGCCGGTTATCAAAGAACCGAATGCTACAAAAGACTTAGCACAATCTACTGGAGGTCACCTGGGTACAATCGTGTGAGACTGTTCGTTTCAGCGATTGTGGCTTTACTTTTCGGATCTGTTTTTGCTTCTCAACGAGTCCCCAGAACAGAAGGAGACATGTTCTCGAGAGTCAACAGTATATATATTACAGCGCTGTTTCTTGCAGTCAATGCACAAAATACTGTCCTTCCAGTTTATGAGATGGAGAGAAATATGTTCTATCGCCACAAGGCTGCTCTGATGTATGATGAGGCACGTCTTTATGTCCCGACTTGTTGTGGCATGTCATACCATTCATTTGATCGTTCTCTCACATTTCCTTGCATTCTTCATACATAATCAGCGTGCTGTGAATCTAGCATTTCTGCTTTGTGAAATTCCATTCATAGCACTGGCTTCCTTAGTGTTCTGCTGTCTCTGGTATTTTACTGTCGGTTTTACTGCTGCTGCGGGAAAATTCTTCTTGTATTATCTCTTTATGACTTTGGGTCTTGGCGTTTACACTCTATTTGGTCAGAGTCTCATGTCTATGCTTCGTGATGCTGTGACAGCCCAAGGTGCGATCTTTCTGATAATTAATGATTAGTGCTTGTCCTGATATCTTAGCCACTGAAATATTACTGAAACCGACTCAACAGGTGTTGGTGCAGTTTTCATTGCCATGACTTCTATTTTTGGTGGAGTCCTCATCAGGCCGCAGTTCATTCAAGATGTTTGGATCTGGGCATATTGGTTATTTCCTCTCCAGTGAGTTCTTCTTCTAATTCTCATGTTCATCGATAGATTTGGCTTCAAATTCTTCGGAATATCTCACACCCGCCAGCTACATTCTCGAGGGGCTGATTGTATCCCAGTTTGACAATGATGAAACGCAAATCATTCCCACATATGGATCAGTTTATTATGATTTCGTCAGAGAGACATATTGCCCAGACATTGTTCCTGACGATAAGTTACCGTGTACGTATTCTGAATCTCTTTGTGCAGGTCCTCCTTAACCTGTCATCTTATCAACATTATTTTTATTCAGCGGACTGCTTCGGCACTGCCGAAGACTGGGTATACACTGCGTTTGGGGGTTACTGGGTGACTGAACATATCCCTTGGAATGTGTTGTACTTGGTGGGAGCAATCGTTTTCGCCAAATGCATTTCTTATTATGGTCTATTGAGCAAAAATTACCTGGCTCATTGAATGTTCTGACTCTTTTTATGTTGTTATGATGTAGATGAAGTAATGGAGAGATACCAAAATAAAGCATTTAAGCGTTTAAGTGAAAAATTTGCTTAATCGTCACTCCGCGTTCTCATTTTTATTTCATGTGTTGTTTCTTGGCGCGGATTTTTTCTGGCCGGCCAACTGCGATAAAAGGAGCGCCCACTCACACAACTTTTATTCATAATTCGGCAGTATCGGTGGATTGATTATAAAGTCAACATGATCATCATTTGGTGGTGTGTCCTCCTAATGGCCGAAGCTGAAAATCAGCGCATCATCGAAGAGATCATTGCACAAAGAGAGGCTGAGGAAGAGGCATGCGCTGGCCGTCCTCGAATCAATCTTGGAATCGTCATCTGTTTTACTCAACGTTGAATATCGACGCTTGCGTCAATGTCGTTATCCTCGTATTTCTCTCCAGGATCAATCCGAATCTCCGTGGCGTAGGTTGTATCATTCCGAAAACAGCCAAGCCACTGTTACATTGACAGGATTCGATTATCATTCGTTTAACTACCTCCTTGACCATTTTGCACCCATCTGGTCAACCAACACACCTTTTGGAGATGGATCAAACAACTTCGAAATACAGATTCGTGGAGGTACAAGAGGTTTATGCGATTGACATTTTGGGTCTGACACTGACATGGACTAGAATGAAAGGAAAGTGTTCGATCTACAGATGCAATTTGGACTCACCATGACAAATCTCAACTAATATCTCTGTTTTCGAGATACATCATTGTGGAAATCCTAGAACATGACGACTATGCCAAGATTAATGTTCCATCGAGGGAGAAGATTTTCGAGTATCAAGAAATGATTGCGGAGAAGTACCGCTGATGGATGATTGTTGGGCGGTTTGCAATGGATTAAAGCTTGGAATCCAATGGCCTCCATCAACAAGGACACAATGCTGCTTCTACAATGGCTACGGACACTCTCACTACGTTGTTTCAGTGCTATGTTTTTGTCCCGATGGGACTATCCTCATTGCCTTCATGAATATGCCGGGCGCAACGCACGATAGCACCGTCGCCGAACTGGGAGGGGTTTATGACAAGTTGGAATTGGTTTTTGATACAACGGGAGCAATTTGTACAGTAGATTCCGTATCGTCAAAAACGCACCTTATTTGTTCAAATCGGGGCAGATGTTCAATCGTGAACCACTTCATGATCCAGAGGATGAGGAGGCCCAACGTGAGTGGGATCGAATGAAACAGGCAACTTCTGTGAGGCAAACCGCTGAATGGGGCATGGGATCGTTGAAATCTTCGTTTCCAAGGTTGATGGATACGTTTCTTCACGAGACACATGGTGAGAGGAAAATTATCATGAAAATGATGATTCTCCTCTATAACTTGAGGGCCCGCATCGTTGGAATCAACCAGATTCATTCCTTTTTCACCCAGGAACTTGTTGACGATGCCGCTAACCTACTTGTATAGTTTGATTAAATTATGATAAGAAATTAATTATTTGTTTGACACGGAAACATAATATTATGATTACATTAGTAAGATATTAATCATTCATTGTTTCGAATGAAAACATATAATTAGATTAGTGTCTACATGGAGATTTTGTGGACCTATAACAGGTGATCCATTCCTCCGAGGAAATGTTGTAGCACCATCCTCTGGATCGAGACCTTGCCTTCCACCAAATGCCTGGACCATCATCATCTGCATCATCTGCAAATTGCTTTCTCTTGCCTCCGCTCGAGCCTTGCGTTCCGCTGTCAGTCGCTGTTGTTCCATAACCCTCTCCACCTCAAAATGTTCCTGTTGTAGAACCCGTTCTGCTCTATGCTCTGCCTCCTTTGCCTCCTCGTGTACTCTATGTTCCTCTCTATCCATCTGCCCCTGAGCCATCATCATCTGAAATATTTCACCGAGATTGTTGTTTGACGGCCCTCCCACACTAACACCACATCTACCAAAAGCATCAGCAATGTTCGATCAAATTGAGGCTTGGTGTTGTACTCTGCTGCTCTGGGAGAGGGTTTCCGTCTTCTGCAACTTCCACACGATGATTTTCCCAATGCGGAGCGTTCGCCATCTCCGGTCCATTCACCTCATCCCCCTCGTCCGGCCAAAATCGTCGAGGAACAAATGTTAGTTGACGATGCTCCTCATACGACAATCCATCTAACGCAGGATCCACATCATTCCGTCCCAATATCGCTACCCGAGGAATCCTTTGCACAGGAGGAGGAAGTGCTCGAATGACGTTCGTCCCGTCAACAAGTTGATCCCCATCATTCCCCTGCTCAAGCTAAGGATCAACTTGATCCAACATTGGATTGTCGAGGTGAGGTGAGCCAGTTGACCCCTGACACTTACGTGCAATTTCAGCCCAAATTTCCCTTGCCCACACAGTTTGTGAAGGAAGATTAGGATTTCCAGTTCTCATCCAAATAGGATTGCAGAGGTCCTGGAACTTCTTCTTGATGGAGTCACGGGAACGGCAATCCGGATTATCATAGCGTAAGTTGTGTTCACTTACAACACAATCCCACTCCTCATCACAGTTTGGTAGTGCAAAGTGTATGTGGTTCAGAAGATGGTGATTCTCTTCAGGGCTCCAACGCGGACCACGAGTGGCACCAGCTATTCTTGGTGGCATCAGAGAAAGAAAATGTTTTTTGGATGCAGTTTCGTGATAAAACAAATCCAGGGGATTCGAAACCTTGTTGTGATTCTGACTAACTATTTCTATGAAAGGTGAGAAATCACTTAATCACTTAGCACTAACGGAGCAAAGCCTTTTTTCTCGTTTGTCTTCGCTTAAATTAAGCAACTTTAAGTTTAAGTGGAACGGATTATTCGAAAAAAATAGGATCATAAGTAGGAGATGAGGGGAACGGCTCACAAGAGCTCCTCAAAAATGAACCGGTAATGCCAGGTTGTGCTGCTATGACATCAGCGGCGTAATAATATCGTCATGGGTTACCCGAGGAACGTGATGACTGTTAAGTGTGACAAGTGACAATTAATATGAACGTCATTATGTGCCGAACATGAAAACACATCACAAAGAAACAAGTGAGGATAAAAAGGTAATCTCTAACCTTAGGCTATTTATTTACCTCCGTTTTTTTCAGCTTTCTTATGTGTATGCGGACGTGTGAGAATTTTGTGCATGTTTTGTGCAAATTTTGAGGGAATTTGTATCAATGTGTCAAAGATTGAAACACGTCACAATAAATGTATTATGACTTTTAAGGTAATATCAATAAGTTAATATCACGTTACCTTGATATTTTTTTAGTCTTATACCTTTTCATGTCAAAAAGGTTTGAGCATTTTCTCAGCATTTTTGAGGGAATTTTCCGCATTTTTTGAGGGAATTTTTTTCTCGGATCTGAGGAAGTAATGTTTAGTTTTATAAGTTTTCACGTTTTGTTTTATGATGATTACCTGTAAGTATCAAAATTACTTCCTCAAATCGAGCGCAAAATTCCCTCAAAAGATGCTGAAAATTCCCTTAAAAAATGCTGGAAAAGAGGCCAGGGATGATGTTTGTGACGGCCTAAGTTGTAATGCAGTCGCGGTGAAGGGTTGTGGAGTAGGATTCGGCATCGGTATCATTGGCGCCAATGGAGAAGATGATGGGTGGAATGTCAGTGTTGTGGAGGCCCCAGAGGCATTATAGGATTGGCCCAATCGTAACGGAGGCTTTGATGAGATCGATGGCGGGGTCGGTAGCATGTTTGGTGTCAAAAAGGGTGGCAACTTGGAAGGTTAGGATGAAGAGAGTGGCAGGATCCTTGGAACGGAATTCCAGAAAGGCGGCTGCGAGGAAGGGAGGGAGGAGGATGACAGTGGAAGAAGTGTAGTAGTGGACAGCGGAAGGAGCGAAGGCGAGAAAGATGTCGGGAGTGGTGGCTTGGAGGAGGATGTCGCGGGACGGGACGGCGAAGGTGCAATCAGAGGCGATTGAGTTGTGATGAGGAACGAAGCAGTGGGCAGTAGGTCCGGAGCCGACGAGGGCTAGTACCTTGTGGAGACGGCAGAACATTGTTCCGCCGAGGTTGATGGGGTTGTGGACGACTGTGACCTCGTTGGTATTGGTGCAGGCAAGGAAACGGTTAAGTTGGGAGCTGGAGAGGGTGCGGATGCGATCGTCAGTGGATAGCTCAAAGCCAAGCGCGTCAACGAACTCTGACACGTGGATGTTGTTGTTGGGGAGGTCCAAAAAGGAGAACCATGATAGCCAAGAGTTAAATAGAACTATGTTTAAAACAAACCGTTTTTAAACTACTAAGTAACTGATTAATTCTGTTGCTGTTGCTGTAGGCGCCCAAGAAGGAGAGCAATATTCGAGCTGTAGGCTTGGAATTAAGGGCAAAGGTCGCGGAAGCTATTTTGAAATAAATGAGCTCCCGTCCAAGAGATCGACGAGCTCCTGTCCATGAGATCGAAATTTGTGATGGGTGCCGACGGTGTGTCGCTTTGTCATTGGTCATTGGTCATTGGCCCCCCGCCAAATTTCAGTCTTGTTGCCTAGTGTTGGAATATCACCCTCACGGATTAACCACTAATCGATCCACACATTTTTTTGAGATCTGATGTTTTAGATCACTTCAACATCAGTCATCCCAGATCGTAGCCTTTAATTTATCATAATTCTAAATTCACGTTCACCTTGACATCCACAGGTTCCAGGGCCCTTTACGCATGGGGGAGAGCTCCACCAACTTGCTCTAGCGTTGGTGTTGCATCTCCATCGCATCCTTTACCGCTGCCACCATGTTGTTTACGGGGGGCTTGCCCCATGCTTCCTCCCTGCTCCATTCTGATTCCCCTTCTGACCTCCCATCCGCCACCACCAGCGTTCTTCGTGCCTCAGTCACCTACATATCAACCCTTTCATCGCCAGCTATCTCCTCGGCCTATCAATGCATCAACATCACTCCCTTTCCCCGGTTCCGCCCACCACCTACGATTACAATCCCTTGGTGCCCCATCGGGTGCCGTCACATCCAGCATCTATTCTACCTCCTGCCGTTCATCGCACCGGCCACCCCACCCCTCCTTCAATGCATCACCACCAGTATCCCCCATTCTACTACACGACTTTGCAACATTCTACACATTCTACCTTCGATTTCAACCATTGCAATCCCTCCATTCACCAACCTGTGTCTTTCCACCATCATACGCCTCTCCACCACGTCGTTCACCCTATTCCTCCGTTTAGGCCATTTCATCGCCTGCTTCCATCCCTTCCATTTTCCCTACCACTGCCGATGTTGGCCGTTTTCACCCTCCTACACCTTTTCAACCACCTCCCTACTGCCACCCCATCACACCAGGGCTTGCTCCCAACACTCTGCCCCTGAGTTCTCCCGTGACACCGTGTCCTCTGTCAAACACACCATCATATCAACCTCGGCCCTTCGCTGCCCCTTCTGCCATGCCTCCACTTCAATCGCCTCCTTGGTTCGGCTTCTCGGCTACTGTCGGTTCTCTCCCGGCTCCCCCAGTCTTCGATCCATCTCATCACCGGGCTCCCACTAGTGTCCATCCTGTGCGTCCAGCTCGGTCCTTCCCAACCCCTCCTCCTCATGCTGCCCCTGTGCTCACGTCACCTCTCCAGCCTACGACATCTCCAACCATGTTCTCGGCTCCTTCATTTGACCCTTCCATGTCCCACTCAACTCAACTTCATTGTACGACCCATCCTACTCTTGTTGTCTCCCCCATGAATTTGGCACCTCCTCCAGATCCGCCTCCGTCTTTCATCTACGAACCTTCCATCCATCATCACCCTTTGTTCGCTCCTTCCCCGTGACGTGCACCATCTTCTTCCGCACCCTCTACCACAGTTTCCACTCCCCTTCCTTCCTTTGCCTCCACCACTGCCCACCGTGTCAGTCCATCCTATTCTTTGATCCCTCAGTCGATTATGGCCCATTCATCAGGTCACTCTCCCTTCCCCATTCCTTTTGGGCACACCTCCATTCCTTATAATCCCAACTACCCTTCTCCCCTTTGTCCTTTGCCTCCCGTGATGTCTCTCCATGCTCCACCGCCTTTCATTGTTCAGGGTCCGGCGTCTTCAGATTGTTCTCTGCTTGTTCCCTCCACTCATTTCTCTCCAACTCCTTCTGTCACGTCCATCCATGATGTCTCCCGATATGAGCAGTCTCTTCTCATTCACCCACACTCTCCTCCCCCCACGACGTTTCCATATATGATACCGTCGCCTCCCCGCCTCAATTCTAGTTTGTCTTCCACTTCCATGGTACCTGCTCCTCCAGCGGTCCTTTCGCCTCCAGTTGCTCGGAGGTGGTTCTCAATCCCTCTGACGGTGTAGCTCCCATCATTTCTCAGCCTCCCTCTTACACCCCTGATTTCTCTGCCCTCGTCTCCCAGATGGCTTTGACTCAGACCAACAACAACTCTCCCTACAGGGATCTCAAGCTAACTTCATGGCATACATCTCCAAGATGAGTTCTCCCACGGCACATTGTTCTCGTCCCTCATTGAGCGTGTCGCCCCATCTCCGAGTTCATCTTCCTTTCTCCCCTACACCATGTGCACCCTTCGTTCCAACAACGTCTTCCGCAATCTATTCATCCCTGGTCTCTCCCACAGACTCCCTTCAGTCTCACCATTTTGACCTACCCACATCACAGCCTTTCTCCCGGCTATCACCTACTTTCAACCCACAACATATCTCCTCTTCTTCACACCCTTCCTCTACCGTTGCCCCCACGGTTCCCACGCCATTCTCCCGGATACCTCCTCTTTCCAACCAACCACAAATCTCCTCTCCATCACATCCAACGGTTTCTGTTGCCCCGACGTTTTGTACACCATCTCCCGGCAATCTCCTTCATCGGGGATCCCTTCTGATCCCCCATTCTCCTTCCATCCTACGCCTTCGGCAACCCAGGCGACCCCATACCGTGTGACTCATCACTCCATCGTGCCTTCCGCAGCACTATTACACTTCGGCCCATGTGCTGCCTTCTTCCACTTTGCCCACGACCTCTACTGCTTTCGTCCTGGCATCTTACACCGACACCCTTCCGTCTCATCCATGCATTATCCTTCCTCACCCGACGGCCCCGTTTGCTCCCTCCACGCATTGGCTCCCTTGTCAACTCCCAATCATCCTCCCACCTCCCTTACTTTCACCTCTACTCCTCCTACCAACCTCCTCACTTTCTCCACTCTTCCAAACTATCACATTTCCGTCTTGGTGCCTCCCTATCCTCCTACCACCACCATTGCTTCAACGTGATGCATCTCTACACATCAAACCTTCCCATCTTCCATCTCAATGACAACCTCACTCGCTTCCACATCATTGAATCATCTCCACTACTCACCATCAATCCCGGTGCACAACATTTCACCTGTGTCTACCCCATTCCCCACGAGTCATCTACACTTCCCTCCTTTAGCTTTGGTGGACTCGAATCCTCCGCAAAACTCTCAAGCTCCAACCCCCCCCCCCCGAAACCACCCCATCCCATCACTTCTACTTTCCGTGCAACCGCTTGCACCAATCTCCCAGCTGATTCATACATTCCTTCTCCGGACCTTGACTCATCATCTGACGATGGTGCAAGTTTCCTCCATTTGACGAAGTTGACTATTTAATTGCTTTTCTACCTTCCAGCTGCAATCCATCCTGCGGATTCCTTTCCCTTTCTCCTTGTCACACTTTTCTTTGGGACTGGACAGTCTCTGACTCTCCTCCCAACAGTTTCAGTGACAGGGGGTGACGATGTTTGAGTCACGTTCTCCTGTTTGTCCACACATTTTTTGAGATCTGATGTTTTAGATCACTTCAGCATCAGTCATCCCAGATCGTAGCTTTTAATGTATCATAATTCTAAAGAAACGCTCACCTTGACATCTACATTACAGGTACGCAATGACGTGTGCGATACAGTGACTGTTGATCCGCAAGGCGACTATAGAGAATCCTTGCAATGGTCGCAAACGGGCTCCTACAAAAATCAATTTCCTGCAGCTGGTGCCGGTTGTGGAATGTGACAATTGAGACTGGGTCAAACATAACCAGCACCAGAGGGTTTAGTATCTTTGAATACCATCGGCCGGACAGACGGTGTTTTTTCCATTATGTCATTCTGAGATAACCGCGCTCGAAGATTTTTCCACACACGGGTGCTGGGTCTTTCATTTCCGGGTTTTTTCTCACAACACACAACCGAAGACATAACTGGGGATCACAAAATCATCACAATTCAAAACAAAGAACTGTAGTTTAATTCTAATCCTTATTATTAATCCTAATTAGTTTTGCCGCCGTCCCCAAATGCAACATCCTCCAGCGTATCTACACTCTGTCTTTTCCACGTGCGCTCACCCTTCTTATCCGCCCTGATCTTTGCCCTAGCTTTACTTTCACGTCTCATAGATTCATACTGTTCTTTTGTTGGGACAGGACATTTCTCTTGTCTGAATTCCTCTGGAACAATTTTCGACCACTTCTCATAAAATGCAACAACGTTGAACGAGTTCTTGTCAAGGTTGTTGATTATACTCTCACTGTCATCATCGAATGGCGGCTTGTTTGCAACATTCATCCAGATATTTTCCCCTTCATCCCCAGGAAAATACGCTTCCTTCATGTTCATGTACGGTATCCCATTCACCATGGTGCCTCTGAAGATGTGGTTCTTCTTGACCTCCCCTACCAGTCTCTTGTAATATTTTCGAAAAGAGCCTTCATAATCGAAGAAATAGCTCTCCTTGGTATCATAAACAGAGATGAATTTCGACTGTTGAAGTGTTTCTATCAACTTCGAGACAGCCCAAACATCAACCTTGTGATATTTTGTCTTGA
>JALLPF010000193.1:0-14206 GCA_036939455.1 Cyclotella distinguenda | reverse complement strand
TTTAAATTCAAACATGCTTTCTGACCGATCAACCGTGTCTCGACAAACTCCCTACCTACCTACTTATAGTAAGTACTTACTTATACAAAGTATTAGATTCTGCAGAATCAGCTTATTTCCCATACCTTCCGTGTCGTGACAAACTCCCGTATTAGGTTCTGCAGAATCAGCTTTTCCCATACCTTCATACTCCTTCATACTTAATTGTTGGCCATCCGGAAAAACCATGAGATCCATGATGAGGATCTATAACAAGCTCAAGCTGTTACGCCTTCTTCCACTGGCAGTTTCGGCGGTGCCCGAGGTCTGCTTTGTTGTTCAAACGAGATGTCATTCGCATTCCAAAATGATGCTGGGATCGAAATCTCAATTTCAGTCTCGAAGAGCAATCTTCTTGTCGAATGACTCCACTGGTGAGCAGGACGATTTCCAGCTGCTCCAGTCCATCAGGTCTAAGCGAGTCGCAGAGATAAAAACGCAGTTGGAATCGTTGAATGCATCTACGGAGAATGCGTTCGAGAAGGAAGAATTGGTGCAGAGATTATTCAGGGCACGACGTTCGTCTGACACAGAGGTTACCAAGAATAAAGAACAGGGGCTCGTTGACAAACAGCATTCAAGGGACAGCAATGATGGCCTTACTCGAGAAAATAACGTATCATCAGTAGATCAACAACATTGCGGTAAAGACCACTTGACTATCACGGTGCCATTTCAATACTACACATTATCTACAAAACCTATCGAAGCACAAAATTCACAGAATCTCTACATTCGACCAGCTCCAAGTAAATATGCAGCAATCAACGTCACATTACTATCCAAAAAAACCTCGTCTTCGGCGGTATACTCGTTCCTTGTGGACACAGCTTGTTCCGGGATAGTCCTCTCCCCGAAGGATGTACAACGCTCTGGCGACATGGTCCGATTGATAACAAGTGGAGCTTCCATGACCACAGCAGGCTCGGTCGCACAGCAGGGATACGATGTGGCAACTTGGGGGGATGCGAAATTTATGGTCGGTGGTGTCGATGTCAATGATATCCATTGTTCGAGTGGTGATGCCATTAATGCAGCGGCGGTGAGCGATATCGGTGCTCTGCCGGATGGTCTGGATGGGATCTTGGGTTTATCATTTTTAATTCGGGTGAGTTCCATGCGAGATTTTTAGTACGGTCGACGGTTGACTCGACCCTTCCCTCTTCTCACGCCTAAATATCGTCTGTCACAGTTTTCCTGCATTGATTTCGATTTTACTAGAAATGAACTTCGACTCCATACATCATTAAACGTACCGACTTTCAACATGATGAATGTTGTTGCAGAAGGTCGGCTCGAGAGGACGAACTTGGGGATTTATGCAGTGAATACCACTCTCGATGGACGTGGGCCAGTCAAACTTCTCGTTGACACGGGCGCTGCGAGCACCTTATTGAATTGGAAAGGCGTTTCCGACATGGGCTTATCTTCCAGTTCGGATCGAATCGAGCGACTTCCATACGAAACAGGAGCGATGGGGGCTGACAACATGGCTTTACGTCTAACTCATCGGTATGTCGTAAGGCGTAGATGGAACATTTCAAAGCGTGACGGCACGTATTTACCCGGAATCAGTATCCGAGGGACTTTGTTCAACTCTGGTTTGAACATTGATATTGGTGACCTGCCAGTATTTGATGCATTGAGTCAATATGGGGTGGGAGGGATATTGGGCGCAGATCTGCTGATGATGTGCGATGTTGTGAGATTCACTGGGACAAATGGCCGTCTCTCAAGAGTTGTCTTGATGATGGAGTAAGAACCCATTTTATTATCACAGCATTTTTAGTGAAAAACCATCGTGTATCAGACTACTCTCCTTTGTATGGGAAATATGATGTGATGTACCTTCTCGGAAAATAGCTGTGGCAACAGACTAGATCGACTGGTAATTTTGACAAATACGTGCAGTGACAACATGAACAATCAATTCGAGTTGAGCTTAGCGGTCCGGTACATTTATCGGGATTAACGAAGAAGAAGTCGTGGCGGTTCAGCCGAATTTGATATCGATGTAGGTATAAAAGATATTAATGTTACTGGTGGAAGAACTGGGGAGACACGATCAATTTGAAGAACTTTGCAATAACTGGGCTTACACACGACCAATTCGGATTATAGAAGAGAATAATGGCCGAGTCTACGCATCATCGACACTGCCTTCCTCCATCCTCCCCTCCGTCCCCGCCCCACGATCTAAAACAACCCTCCCTCCTCCCTCTACCGGCTGGTTTGTCTCACTTTTAATGATGCCTTGTGTTTTTCAAATCATTCGGGATTGTCAAATGAGATTCAAACCGACATCACCTCACGAAACCGAAACAATAAGGCGCAATCAGGATAAGGTCATCTTACCGGTCGATACCTCATGGATAAACACCACATGGGGATATATGTAAATTGCAGTTAGAACAGCACTAACGCCAATTAGTACATATGGATTTTCTGATGGAGACCAATTACTAGTTTGGAACCAAATGTCGTAAATCAAAAGAGCCCCGTACCAAACAACAGCCATGCCGACCAACATAATATTATACCTGCAGGCCCCAACAATTGCCCCAATGCTGAGCACAATGGAGATTGCCCTGAGCACCATCACTACGGGATAAAACTTGTTGAAAGAATCGATGATATCATCATCGGTGTAGGCCACTGAATCGATCTGGCTTTTCGTTAAGGTTAAATACACGGAAAAAGTGAAGTTCTGGACAATGTTCAACGCGTTAAGGATTACAATAGCTGATTGTGTACTATGCATCACGATAATTTGGATAAAAAATGTTGGAAATGATATCGTTATAATTGAGGAGAACTCCCTACTTACTAACAGCAACAACCGAAAAATTTATGTGGCCTTTTCGTCTCATCCATTGTAAAAATGTCCGTCCGGTCGATTGGAAGCAAGAAGTATCGATTGAGGGGCGGACTGTAATTATTTTTATGATGATTGATGGCACTTGAGCACTTTGATGAAGCCGGCGACCGAGCTCACTACTACGTTGGTCGCAAGGTGCATGTTTCAAGTTGCTCAAGACCAAGACTACCTTCACCAGGAGCACGACAGTTCACGGCTCGTGTTGCTTCGACTTGAGAAAAAGTTATCTTTCTCATCAGCTTGTGATTGCTGCCATTTACGATAGAACGAGGTCATATTAAGAATATTGCGAGACTTGGATAATTTCAACAGCATCTTCGCTGGCTTCTTGTTCATCACCGTCAGAGTTATGTGGTACAAGTAGTACCATAGTCATCATCTGCAGTCATCATCAATCTGAGGTTGGCGGTGTCCACACTTGGCCATTTCCATCCTTTCCCACCACAGAATTGCCTGTATCCTTCCGAATCGTTTTCCCCTATCAGAAAGGTAGGGTTATGTAAATTCGAATTAACATCATCTCATCAAACGATTGACGACGTTTCACAATGAATTTTTTCATTTTATTCAACACTGACGAATATTCTTTTATGTCAAAATATTGTTCAAACGGAGAGGTAATGTCGCCTGAATCGACCGAATCTTTCGCGTTGTCGGTATCGAGATTCGAGAGAGTAGAAGAAGATTCTCCTCAATTGGGATGACTCTGGATGCACATCCAACATCCAACGCAACATCACTGTTACGCGACCAGCACGCCAGAGTCTCGACATTCTCAGCATGATAGCAATGATCGACCCTCCAAATCATTTTTCCGAATCAGAAACCACCAGCAGGGCCGAGAATCTCGACAATCTGACCGGTCGTTGGGAAGGCCTACCCCTGCTGGGCATCGGCCCCGACGCGGAAAAACAAGAAATTCAATGGACCTGGTTTCCTTCCGAATGGGAAGATATGGACGACGAGGATATACCCGCATGGACCACCCCGATAGGTTCCTTGAGACGGACCCCTCCCCCGCAGAGACTGGTACGACGGTCCATCCGTCGACGAATCTTTTTACTGCTGACCGAACCCTCCACCTCCCTCGGGTCCGCGGTGTTCTTCCTGGTACTCATACTCGCCATTGCCGCGAGTAATATCATCATGATCATGCAAACCATGGAGTATTGGCAGTTCGTACCGAACGACTGCGTATCGTGCGGAGGATCCAAATATTACATGTTTGAAGATGATGCGTTTCAACCGCCATCGGATGCGGAGTGCAGGTGTCCCCCCGCTCCGCGACCGGGAATTGTTGCCGTGGAGGATGCGATTGTCAATTTTTTCGCCATTGAGTGGACGCTGCGCGTGATCATGTTTGAGCCCAAGGCGGGATCGATCCTGTCATCTAGATTGTCATTTTGGACGGACGGGACCACGATCATGGATGCCCTCGCCATTTTCCCTTATTATGTGGAGCGATATGAGAAATCGAATGGGCTCATGAGTTTGCGTCTGTTACGATTGTTTCGAGTTTTTCAGGTGAGGCAGCTCTCGTTTGAATTCCATCGTTCCACCGAGAAATCGTTTGCATTCGTATCTGTTCGCCACTTCAGTTAGTCCGTCTTGGGCAATACAACACCACATTCATGAGCTTGAGTCGGGTCCTATCGGAATCCTTACTCTATGTCAAACTGTTGGTTGTTGTATTAGTCTTTAGCGCGGCATTTTTCGGTAGCATGATTTATTGGCTTGAGAAAGGAGAGTGGAAATACTACGAACCATTGAAGGAATACATGTTTGTGCGGGTTGCGAGTGATGGAGTCTCGGAAGAGCCTTCTCCTTTTACGAGCATTCCTGAAGCCTTTTGGTGGTTTCTCGTTACTGCAACTACAGGTACGTCCTTTCGACGACCTCGTTATGTTTCTTTGTGACTTGGGGCAAGCTATATTTCAACTACAATCCTTCGATCCAGTCGGTTACGGTGATACGGTACCCTCATCGACGGGAGGCAAATGCGTTGCCATGGTAGCCATGCTTACCGGAGTTCTCGTGATTGCGTTTCCTGTGTCAGTCTTTTCCGATCTGTGGTCCAAAGAGTTGAAGCGAGTTGGTTTGTTCGAAGAAGAAGAGGAAGAAGAAGATGTTAGAGTAGAGAATGATGTGCCACAAAAAGAACTTATTACGAGAAGCATCGGTGGTGACTTTACTGCCTCAATTTTAACGGTTGACACTGAGGACACCAAATCCCAGAAAACGTTGGTGAGAAAGTCAGACCTTGCTATGTTGACGAAATATCTTCGAGATATTGATCGAAGTCAGTTGAGAATACGGGATATACTGAAAAAGTATGACATTGATAGTTGATCGAGTTGATCGTAGGTGATGATGAGAAAGATGTGGCACCGTTTTGGTTCAACAATTACCTAATTGAGCCCACAGGGCTCCTATAGACTGCGGGCGTGGGCTGGAGTGGGCCGACGCTGGAACGTTCGGTCGCCCGGATTGAAAATGGGTGACTCATACCAATTTGCCCGCATGTTTGCCGGCTAAAATCCAGTTTCTACCGATCGTTGCAAGTAAGTAGTTATAAGTATACGTACTTATACTTATAGTAAAGTTGGAGTACTATACCTTTGATATAAATTTAGCAAAAATTATTTGAAGTTGTAAGTGTAAGTATTTTTACTACTGATTGTACTCTTACTTAAATATAAGTACTTAAGTATTAATTTGTAAAATAATGATATTATTTACAAATGAGCCTCGAGGATGTGCAGACGTGCAGGTTCCCCGACAACCACACATCATAACACCATAAAAATCATTGAGCTTCCGTATCATCATCTACCATCTCCACCATGGACGACGATTTAGAATCCTTTTTCGACGAGGTCGACACCGCAGTAAAGCAGGTCCAACAAGCAGACGCCAACCCATCCTCTTCCTCCACCACCACCTTAGAACCACCCCCCAAACGAATCAAAGCAACCCCCATAAAATCAGTCGTCGCGTCCTCCGTCCCCGTCATCTCCATCCTCCCCTCCGTCCCCGCCGCACCCGCCCCACAATCTACGACGACCCTCCCTCCAACCTCCGGCCCCATTCCGGCCCCCCCTCTGCCCCTCCAACCGCCCCCCACAACCAACCAAAAACCCCACGTACGTTCCGCCGCCGGCCAGACCTGGTCCGATCCCACACTCACCCAATGGCCCTCCAACGACTTCCGGCTCTTCGTGGGCAACCTCCCCAAGGACATTAAACAGCACCAGCTCGAGGCGGCATTCTCCAAGTACCCCAGTTTTCACATGGCGAGAATATTGTACGATAAACCCAAGGTTAAAAAGCCCGAGATGGAGGAGGGGATTTCGAGGGGGTACGGCTTTGTGAGTCTCATGGATCCCAAGGATTGTGCGCGGGCGATACGGGAGATGGATCAGAGTTGGTTGGGGAGTAGGCCGATTAAGGTCAAGAGGAGCGAGTGGAGGGATCGGGAATGGAAGGAGGTTAAGAAGAAGGAGAAGGGGGGGAGGAGGGAGAAGAAACGTTTTGGGTTATAGTGATGGCTAGAATGGATGATGGCCATGGGTGAATTCATCATGTTATCATCATGATGTGAGTACTTATTCGTTCGTGGATGATTTCATCTGCTTCTATGATTTCAATCTTGAGCATTTTTGAGTGATATTATTATTATCATGACACTGGATTCTGGTGCGAGCAACCTCACGGAATGCACTCTAGCTCGCTAGATGTTCCTTGACCCCGTCAACGGAATACTATACAGTCGCATTTCCGAAACGCCGCACGCACCCGTGAGGATTATGGATGGAGATTCGGTTCTCTCCCGTGATCCTCTCGGTGTACTTTCCTATAAAGAGACGTGACTCCGATGGAATTCGTTTTCCGTTGGAGAGAATGTCAACGGACGTTGAATAGGTTTCCCATGACGATGATGTGGTGTGAGAAGTGACTTTGGCCGTACAAATAATGAGTACTTATATTGAGCGATGAATATTGGAATCTTGAAATTGATGCTGTCCGAGGATGGTTTTGACTTTTTAGCTTCAGTATCTGTTTTGGATTTTTCTTTATTTTAGTCATTTCCATGATTACTCACCATGACATCTCGTGATTGATCTGCCTCCTTCTCATTCGATGGGGATCGACCAGGAGTTCGATATCGTTGCTTATCATCTGATGCCCATCATTGACTAATTGTCAACATGAAGTAATCGTTCGATTGCCTTCTCCTCGTAATCATCAATTTCAAGGACAGGAGCGCGGTAACGACAGAACAGTCCGCAAGTGACTTGCGCTTGGGTCGTACACATTATTCCTTGTCACTGCATAATTTTGCCGAGAGCAATTGCACACATTTTAGATTCATTCCATTTCTTATTTGACTTTATTGAAGGTTCATAATATTCCAGACATGAAAAATATTGTATTAGTGTCGAGATTAACAGACGAGTGCGATATAATTCCATTTTCGTAAGACGGTGTTATACCCTCTGCCCTCGGTTCTATACGTACTATTTTCCACCATAACACCGAAATACGAAATATGCTATTCGAAGTCCCTTCGTGCGATCCGTTCGCGCAACAACCGAGCGGAATTCTCCGGTAAATCATTCTCAAAGGCGGCCACATCTTCCAACCAACCCATCGTCTCCATCAATTGTAAGCAAATCTCATCGGAATGGCCATGGGCAAACACATCACGAACCGAATTTTCGCTATAATCAATACCCAACCCCCTACCAAATTTTTCATCGTTGATCACCATCCTCAAACATGTCGGAGGTACACGATATACGAGACTGTTGGCAGGTGCCACGGACAGGGAGGTGCCCATGATGATCAACAGATCGCATTCCCCAAGATCCAGCGCAGTCTTTTTGTGGAATTCTTTCGGCATACTTCCGCGGAACAGCACGATGGTCGGTTTCACGGCGGGTCGACCGCATTCGTCGCAGACGATGGGGGTTGATTCTCCTGGCGCATCCGTGTCTCTCCCCGAAATGTCCTTTATGGAAGTTCGAATTTTACCGCAAAAATCCTGAAAATCAACCTCGGTCTCGCACAATTCACAGGCGGCCCGACCCATCGATCCGTGAACGTTCACTATTTTCTTCTTCGGCAGTCCTTTGCATTGAAGCTCGAGACCGTCGATATTTTGGGTGTACAACCTCGTCAACTTTCCCAATTTAGTATGCAGTAACTCCACGAACCTGTGTGCGATCGTGGCCTTCCAACGAGATTCGCTCGTTCCCAAGATGAAATCCCGTTTCAATTCAAGCAGAGGCAAGGGATTTCGCAGGAACATGCCCTTGTCCAGAGCCAGCGTTGGATCCCCTCGTATCAGCTCCCTTTCGGCGTCGCCCGCGGTCAACAATTCCGGTCTCAAGGTGTCGTAGAGTCCGACACCGGCGGATCTAAAATCGGGAATGCCGCTCGAGACGGACATTCCCGCCCCGGCGAGTACTACAATGGATTTGCAGAGCGGAGACCGAAGAAAATCCGCCATTTCATCTGGGAAGGATGGTGGAGCGGGCATGTGCATGGGTACGCATTGTCCCATGTCGCCGGGGTCGAACGATGTGTGGCGAGAGAGGTACGCGAGGATTGCTTCGGAGTGCTCGCCTTGAATGAGCGAAGCTAGTATCGCTGCATGATGATCCGATTCCTCTCCCTCTTCGTCCGAATCGCGGCAATGTATGTTGTCCAGATTGTACCCACCTGATACATCGGCATCTCGGACATGAGAATAATTGGCAGATTTCACTTGCTCGGCGCCGAGCTTCTTCGGTTGTCCCTTCCGCTTACCAACGTTCCGTCGATCCATGTCGAGTCCATCCTTGCCAACTTTGGAGTTGTCGACTTCCTCAATACTTATAGCACCCGTGCCCGTGCCCTCCGCCGGGTCGATTCTTTCACCCAATTTCCCTGGTTCACCATCCCTCTCCTCCTCACCGGCACCGGGACCCCATTTCAAATTCTCCAACTTCTTCGTCAACACCTCCAACATGGGATGCTGCAAATAATTATTGCATTCATAACACCACACGGATAAATCGGCGAGACTCACGGCAACGCAATGCCCCGTCCCGAACGCTCCATAACTCATGCCGGCCTTGCCCACGGCTTCCTCGGGATGGTCCTCGGCTTTGGTATCCTGCCAGTGCAATTTGGCATGGCCGTTGGCGTATCGAGAGCAGAGGACGATGCCGCATTCCAGACAGAGCCAATGTTCTCCCTTGGGACAGGACGGAACTTTGTTCCCAGATGTTCCCTCATTATCGATTTCACCGTGGTCGGTTTCGGCTCGGTGTTCTTCGCATTTAAGCCTGCCCACCGACGACGTGGCATCCCCATCTCGAATTCGTTTTCGACTGGCACCGGCCCTCGAACTCATACTAATCGTGTCGTAGTCGTAATGCTGACACGCCAATGTCATCCAGTCCACGTCCCGCAGCGCATCGAGGATTTTCGGTTGAATATGTAAATGATGCGCCAGATGAGGACAGTCCTCTTTTGGCACGACCGGTCCTCCACGATCTTCTACTTGGGGATGGTTGTCAAGGATCCAATTGTAGCATGCCTTAATGGTTTGATGTTGAATGTTGAATCCGATAATCTACCGGGTCAGCCTCGGCGAATAAAGAGAGCAACATTCACATGCACCTGCTGGAGGCATCCATAAACGCACCTGCACATCCTCGGGACCGCACTCATCTATTGCCAATTGAGCCAGATGGGCCGGGAATGAAAACACGTTGCGAAGGGTATCCAGAGCTTGCACCGTCAGCGCATAGTGACGATCTAAAGTTACGGCGGAGGCGGCGGGAGGAGTCTCGTTGTTGCTCGCTTCATGGCGGGTTGAATTAGTAGTTGCTGTAGTAGTTGTTTGCGGCTCGTTCATGTTCATGACGATGTTGATTTGTCTTCAACGCCGATAGTTGACGTATTTTTGCTTGCCACAACACTTACCTACTAAAGTACCTACTATCTACATCTACATCTACTGTCCTGTGGGGCTGAGGGAAATCCAGCATGATCTAAAGTTTAACCTAGGAAACTAATTTGACAGACAATACGAGTAGAGATAATATCTCGTCACACAACGGAGGAAGTGTCAAAAGTATCGTGCGTGAGCAGGGTCCAGCGGCTGAGTGGTCTGAGGGTCTGTAAGACGCCAAGGGGTCCCAAGTTAAATTCCCTGTAGATCGATTGATCGATTTTCTCTTGCATCAAAATGCACTCTTGTGCAATGTTATGATAGCTTTGTGTACCTTTCCTACTTGATGATTACTAACTAAATCCCTGCACTCCCGTCATCTCTATGGTGAAAGAGATCACTGGTGTTTGTAGACACACCAGTGAATCCAGGAATGGGGCTGAAAACCATCCGATCCAATGAGGAACAGGACACCTGGCACCTGACACTGGTGGGTTAGTCACTATGGAGTGGCGAGACAGCTCAAATAGCCGGAATGGCAATGCCTGGGCGGAGGCGCACTGCTGTATGGCATGTTGCCTGACTGATGAGAGCGGCTATTGGTGGTGTATCAAAAATACGCTGCATAAGGTTTCACCGGGATTGAGTTACTGTAGACCACCCTGGACTTGTCACCCAGGGCTAATGAGGTAACTTGTGAACATGCGACCTATTTATCACCTGGCAAACTCATATAGATTATGGGCGCGTATAATCACAATCTCTGATATATTGGATTTGTCTGGGAAATTCATCAGATGGTCGCGCATCTGCAACACAAGTGAATGGCGAGCCACACCTGCCGATGATTCGGGTTTACATTGGCTGAATCAACCATTGCCGACAATACCGCAAAGAGCGGCATTCCAGAAATGCTTGAAATACACATTTTGCAAAACAGCGACAGCGAATGACTAGTGTAACTATTCGCTGACTAGACCACTAGGTGACTGGTATAAAACTTGATGCCATGTTCAATTCACCTGGGTTCTCTCTAAAAAATCATTATTTCGAATAGATGACAGTGGAATAACTGAGTCCATTTGACAAGACAGTGGTCCACTATATCTCGTTACTACATCTGTCGACAAATTACCTCAACACACCCATCCTACTAGTGCATACATACAATACAAAGAAAAGACGGGAGAAATGATGAGCTCTCTTGTTGGTATTTTCGTCGTGGACATCTCGGTTTCAACCACCTTTTCTCCTTCGCTGAAAGGGGGGATTTACCAAGAAAACTGCTGCAGCTCTGTGATGCCCCACCTCCAAAGTGTGCTGGATGCCTCTTCAGCTCCATGACCAAGGTTCCTTGGAGAAGCAAAACCAAAGACAAACCTCACGTCTTTGTGGCCTCCAAACCTGGCCAATGCGTTTCAGTAGACCACACGAGTTTCGGCATGGCAGCACTTGGTTCAGAAAAAGTTGAACTCGACAATCTACCTTGTGGAGAAATTTGGGAGAGAAGTCAGAGTCCTCCCAAATTGAGCGTTTGAAAAGGTCATCGTTAGATTCGACTTGGCGCACAAGTTCCCTAAGTTGGAACTCAAGGATGCTACCACTTCCAAACCAAATGTGGCAAGCCTCCCAAAAGATCCTCAGTTGGGCAACAGGTTTGTGGTAGATGTGCATGGTCTGTTTGGTGGAGGCAGTTATCTCGCCAACTGATCTCTTCCAACCTTGCTTGCAGATTCGTTGGATAATCATGTGTTTAGTCACCTGTGAGGGGTCCTGGATTTCAAGTTCGGAGTGCGAATGAGTAAAGGGACCGCATAAGTCTGTGTATTCGATAATCATTGCCATTCTGATGTTGTCGCTGTTGAATATGGAGAGTGCGGAGACAGCAATGGCGTCAGCTCCTTCGTTTCCTCTGAAGAGGTATGCAGCGAAGCAGAGCATTTTGATGACGGAAGGGTGGAATCTGCAAGTCTTGTCATTCTTTTTGATGTCTGTGTGAAGTTTGAGGTCATGGCTTTGTTTATGGAGGATGTTGGTGCGTTTATTTCTTCGGTTTGGCAGGCAGTTTCTTTGGTCTGTCTGGCTATGTTTAAGGCCAGTTGAGCAAAGACAGCAGTTTGGTCCTGTTTTGGAGCGATCTGGCCTTGGAGGATTTCTTGAGGTGCCAATGGGGGGCATTGTGGGGGCTGAGCCAAAGTGGGAAGGATGGTTGCGAAGTGTCTCTCCATTGAGAAACACATTGCTTCTTGGTCGGTAGCTCCAACTGTAAGTTTAGTGTGAGGTACTTGGTCATGTGTGGCACCCTAAAGCCCGCAAATAACATTGATGATGGCTAGGCTTGCGGGGTTGTTACCTGGGTTCTGAAAGTTGTTTTTACGAAGTCCTTGATCATAAGCATTGGCACACTTGATACACACAATGATGAGAAGTGAAGGGTCCGTGGAGTCCAAGGCCATAAGGGACGTGGCGGTGAAGGGAGGGAGAAGGATGGAATTAGATCCACGAAATTCAAATGCGTCATCCCAGCGAAATTTGATTATTTCGTCGTAAGTTGAAAGGAGAAGTAGTTTTGCGTTGGACGGGCAGGGGAAGTTGCAGTCGCCAGATACGGAAAATTTGTCAAGTAGGAAAGGGGTTGCCGTCGAGCCAGCACCATGAGGCCGACAATTTTGTGAGTGTTTAGGATAAGAGTTCTGCCGAAATTGAGGGTGTTGTGGTGAATGAGAGCTTGGTTGTTGTTAGTTATGGTGAGAAAGAGTTTTCAACGCATTCCGTTAGAGAATGTAGTTTCTTGTCGTGATTGGACGTGTGACCCACTTTAGGCAGTTTGCAAAGTCAGCCATATTTTGATTCATCTCGGGTAGGTTTCCGAAAGAGCAGAACCACTCGAGCCAGTTTGCAAAGAAAGCCATGGTTTTAAAAGTTACTTAATCTGTTTCATTAATAGTGCGCGTTTTTTTCGAAATTGATTGTTTTGTAAATAATGCGTATTTTTTGTATGATTTCCTTTATATAAATTTATGTAAATGAAAGGTAAACGCCAATGGGGTCGAGCTCAACCTGCCCAAAATGATGGTGGGAGCCGCTGCTCTTGGCAGAGCTGTGCTGTACAGGGTCAGCAAGGTCAGCAATTAAGAGGGGACAGCACTAGACGCTCTGAAAAACTTTCAGTTAGGAGCGGATGATGCCTCGTTGATAGCAGGAGAGGGCTTGACAGAAACCAGACTGATGCTGGTGCGTGCCGCTCCACACCAATGTCGACCGATTCCCGGTGGACAAAAATACAGAGAACGAGATTGATGTGACTGGCAGACCCCAGGCATATCACATATCAAACTGACCGGACACGGCTGTAGATTCTAACTCCCGTATTTGATAATTATCATTAATAAGTTTGTCCATAATCTACTGTACTTCCTCTTTTCGGCCGCCCCACACCGGTCATGATCGATTTCCGGTCGACAAAAATGTGGAGAATTCTCATCTCGTGACTGGCGGACCCTAGGCATATGATGTATCAATCTAATCAGAATCGTGCGATTAATCTAACGCACATATTAAGGACTTATCCTGAAAAAATGAGCTTATTTCGAGCAGTTTCCTCTATTTCGACAAAAACACGCATTATTTATGAAACAGATTAAGTAGCAAAGATTGGTACAGATACAGAAACAGGTTCATTTCGACGCAAGTTTGTTGAATGAGCAGTTCAGAAGGACTGTGGGAAATCTATAGTAGCGTCGTCGGTATGTCCTCGCCCAATCGAAACTCTAGCGTTGTGACCAATAATCTTTTTTTAATGATGTCACATGTAAGCGCAAACTGTCGATATTTGCGCATTGTGCTGCTATCGACATTTTGCGTGAATATTGACAGTTTGCGCGAATATCGACATTAAAATATCAATATCTGCGCAAAGTGTCGATATTCGAGGAATACGTAGAATTCGTATTAATTCCTATGTAACAAGTGTCGATATTCGCGCATCGGACATTTTGCGCAAATATCGACATTTAATGTCGATATTCGCGCAAAATGTCGTTATCATTTTTATCGTAAATTCTCTAGTTGAAGGTATCATCATCTGTCAAATTATTGTCCTAGGTTAAACTTTTAGATTATGCAAGATTTCCCTCGGGGCTTGAAGGAAATCAAGGTGCAACAAGTTTCTGTCGATTTAAACTTCAGATCGAAACTTCTGTGAGAATGTTGAGATTTATTATGGTTGGAAAATGGATGAATCTGCGGTTAGAAAAGTGGCCGTTACCGTTACCAAGGACCGCACAAAACAATTTTCCACGCAAGCTTAGGAAAACGCACGTATCGCCTTGATCCTGACAGTGGTC
>JALLPF010000192.1:0-14190 GCA_036939455.1 Cyclotella distinguenda | reverse complement strand
GAACTAATGACCAGATTTGGACGAACAGCAAGCACTTCGTCGTGCGTAAGATCGTACTTGTCGGCGTACCACTTCCTCCACCTGAATTTAAGGGCCAGACCAGCCAGCAAACACGATTCGGTAGATCCCACTGTTCCAGCCCCTGCGAAATCGCCATCATCTTTAGGCGTTGGTGCATGCCAAAGATTAGCAATCATGTTCACAGTAGTGTTGTGCAGTTCAATACTTGCTGGGTACACACTGGCATCGGCAATGCTGTGTGAAAGGACAAACAACTTTCTTAAGTCATCCAACCACAATATCAATACCAACACCCATCGACTCACTTAATCTGAGAACCGATTAATGCAACGTCTCGTTCCTCGTCTTCTGCAGTGACATTGACGTAGGAGGACGTGTTTAACAACGGGTTGAAATCACAGAGATGCACGTTGTCGATAATGCGAGCCTGTGATATGTCAACGTGTAATTGAGGTACCTTGAATTAAATGGGTCAGAAATAGAAATGTTCACCATTCGTACCACATGCTTGGCAGGCATTCCATGGCTTGGAATTTCATTTGATCGCAAGTGAATTTTAGCGTATTTCGAGGCGGCAAACGTAGTGTCGTGATCCTGTCCTTGATCAATCTTTTCAGATAGTGACATTACTGTCGCACGTAGTTGCTGAGTCTCGGCAATCAGAGATGCTATGATTTCATCTTTATCCGGAATTCCGTCAGTTGCGTTCGCTGGGAGGGGAGACATGGCTATTAGAAAGCGGGTGAATTAATTCTGTTGATGTTGTAGGATATGCCTTTATTATGGAGCACAAGATTCGGATCTACGGGTACAGTTTAACCTAACTCTACATACTCCTATGTACAAATTTCATGGTAAGTAGCTTCAACCCCCCAACATCCACTTCGCATCGTGCCCTGCACAACAATCAACAATAGGTAGCTGTGGCTGTGGTTGGAAGGCTTCAGCTATGAACTCATATGATGCGATTATCCATGCACCACCTGGTTACATTGTATTGAGTCTTGTAATCGCAGTTTCACTTTTGGTGATATGCTACATATTTTACCCTGCATACTCCAGTTTAGAAGGTCGTCTCGGCTGCACTGAAGTAATTTTGGCTGGGGGACAGGATGTTTACAATGGTACGAAGATAATGATTTGGTTGATTTTTTTCTCAGAATATGTTCTTCTATGGAACAGCTCTGAACTCATGCCGTGTCTTGAATCAAACAATCCTAGGTCAGACCCTTTCTCTTGTGATACCGGCATACAACGAGGAAGAACGACTTCCTCTCATGCTGGACGTCACTCTTAAATATTTATATGACAACAGAAATGAGTTATCCAATTTATTCAAAAAATCTATTGGTATCGACACAACAGGGGGGGACCTTCTTCGATATGAAATCATTGTTGTTGATGATGGCTCACATGACGATACTGGAGGTGTTGTGAGGAAATACGCTGCAACAGTGTCAACCTCCGATTCCCTAAAATTGGTTTCAATGCATAAAAACTCAGGGAAGGGTGCGGCTGTGATGACCGGAATGCTAAGAAGCTCAGGGGAAATGTGCCTGATGCTAGATGCTGACGGTGCAACAGATATTAGTGATGGATTGGTCAAAGTTCTGAATGAAATGGTTAATATTTTATCAATGCGCCGATGCGACAAAAGTTCAGAGTCATGCACAGTTCCAGCGGCTGTGTTTGGCTCACGTGCACATTTGGAAGAAACTAGCTGCGCTACACGATCCAAAGTGAGAACGATATTGATGCACTCTTTTCATTTCTTTGTGAAGGCGCTGTGTTCTTCACGTATCAAGGACACTCAATGCGGATTCAAGCTTTTCACACGGCCTGCCCTGGTATTATTGTTCTCAAATCTTCACTTAAAACGCTGGTGAGTTTCACATGGAGTGTAGAAACTTAAATCGCGTGCTGTCGCTGCTTACATAAGTTTGACTCCATGAAGGGCCTTTGATACGGAGCTCGTTGTGATAGCAGAGAAGCTCAAAGTTGATCTGTCGGAAGTCGCTGTCGTTTGGAATGAAGTTGACGGGAGTAAGCTAAACATCGGAAAACTTTCGTTGGTCTTAGTGAGCTTGGGTATGCTAAGAGATATGTTATGTGTTCATGCGTGCTATCGTCTTGGTATTTGGAGGTTGAAGCGGTAATCTGCGCTTCGTTTTGATTCTACGCGCAACTCGTGACGTAGTGTGATGCATAACCTGACAAATAATTCCTAGATTGATTGTGATCACGATAAAAACGACTTCTCCATCAATAACAGAGAATCAGATGTACAAGTCTCCCAATACTCGGGATTTCCAGTCAGATTCAGCCGTATTTAGAAAATGATCGATCGGCTTGAAACCGTAATCTGGAGTGGTCACATATAATAAGTATGTCGTTCTCAGCTGAGATCTCTTGTATTGATCATGCAAATTCATCATGAATAAAAACCACTCACTAAAAGTTCCACGTCTCATGTCTTCAGCCTCTTGGGACTTAAGATTTTCCATTGCACGTTTCCACTCAATGTCAATGCTACACGCACTGCTGATAAAGTCACTCGCGCTGTCGTTGCTGTTCTCGAACATTGATGACAAGCTACGGACTATTTCGTTTCGAAGCTCCTCTGGTGAGAGACCTTTAGTTTCCGGTAATATTGATAAAGTGAAAATGGCAGTTATCAGCAAAACAACTGCAAAAGGAACAAATGAAAATGCTCCAAAATTCTCGTGCAGATATGGGAAACTCAGTCCGACAATGAAATTGCACGCCCAGTTAATCTGACAGGACGCTGACACTAAGAATAGTGGATGAGAATTTGTTTTGAATTGTGCGTCACTATGATCAGACAATTGATGGATCCAAAATGCTGCGTGGTGAAAAACTTACTTGCGGCACTGACATACTTCGCTTCAAACATCTCAGCAACAATTAACCAAGGAATCGGTCCTAACAAATAATGACGAAAAAGGGATCAGAAGAATTAAGATACTTAATTCACAGTGGTGAAGTGAGCTTACCGAGACCGATCTCGAAAAAGAAAACAAATAATCCAACAAATACAACTGCTGCTATCTTTGACGTGAAGTAGCCCAAAAGGCAAAATACCATGGCCACTGATGATAGTAGCATGCCTAGGGCTGAACACAAGATGAGGCTTCGTCGGCTATTGTTTTCGATCAGTAGCAAACCGATATAAGTAGCGACCAAATTAACACCACCAATTATGGCTGTACCGACGAGAGGGTTGACGATTAAGCCTTCAAAGACCATCGAGGAATAGTAGAACACAGCATTAATCCCTGATAATTGTTGAGCCACGTGGAGGAATAACGAGCAAATGAGCAAGGTCTTAGTCTTCTTGTTGCTGAGCATGGATTTGAGAGCGGGGCTAAAGCACGTCCATTTTTCTGTATCGTCGCAGCGTTGTACACGAGAAGCACTGATGAAATGGATTACTTCAGTCTCTATCTCGTGTTCGCATTGTAGACATCGCAGGCGTTTGATAATGTATCTTGCCCGTTGCGAATTCCCGTCATTGGCCAGCAACCATCTCGGACTTTCCATCAGAAATGGGTAAAGAATTATTTGTATCGTTGAAAGAACAGATGTTACAGCAAAAAGAACGCGCCAGGACTCCTCGTTCGCAAATGGAAATGCCAACAAGTTGCTGATCAGCAAACCCGACACCGAACAGAACTGAGTTAAAGTGCCTAGCGTACCACGAAGAGTAGGCGGTGCTAATTCTCCGAGGTAAATGGGCACTAACACACACGAATATCCACTTGCAAGCCCGGTCACGAATCGCCCGAAAGTTATCTGAGTCAAATTTTGGGCAAATGTCTGTAGGAGACCACCGAAGATAAATGTGTAAGCGTTGATCGCAAGAGATAATCTTCTTCCGTAGGTGTCGATGATGTTTCCTGCCAGAATAGCACCGAAAGGGCCACCGAAAGCGAATGCAGATACAGCAAATGACCACTGAACGGTTGTATGCCCAACAAATACGACAGAATTCATCGCATTCAGGACACCAGTGTTGTATCCCACTAAAAATTGACTTAATCCGGCTACAAATATGGCAATGGCCAGCGGGAAAGTGAATGAAGAAGCACCCGACTCCAGCTCGTCGAACATCAAAAGACTCTTTTGAATCCTAAGTGAATCCAAGTCGGAAGAACACAAGTGCTGATGTGTTGGTGCGAATACTATCTGTTCTGCACCAAATATTTCAAGATCAGCTGCATAACTTGCAAATGCCTTCGATATGCTTTTTCTTTTTCCTGCAAGCCGAGAATTGCTGTAAATGGTGTCATCTCGTAAAGTTCACGACGACCAAGTTGAATCGGAGTCAAGGACGACATCATATTACCCTCCTTGTGAATGACATTGACTGTTGTGATCGTTTCCCGAGCAACCATCATGCTTGCCATACCAAAGAGCTGCGGTTGATGCTCAGCTAGCCCCTCCGAACCGTATTCTTCTGGATAACTTTCACAAAGCAATTGCCGCTCGTCGTCGTGTAATCCTCTCATGATGTCACCCATTCGAACGGCAAGCACAACAAGGGAAACTGTCACGTCCTCGGGCACTGTGTCGGCTGTCGGCGTGTGTTCATGCATGAAGTCTACACCCACCAGGGTATCTAATAGGCGCACGTAGGATTCCATATAGCGTCAAACGACTCCTTCCGGTAGCCAGCAAGACAGGCACCTCTCGACGGAACCTTATTTAGGAATTAATATGATATTGACGCACTTGTGTGTCTTGCATTCCGACCTCTCTTCGTACTATCGTACCTACCTTTAAGTATGCTGTAGCGTGGAACACAGCTTGCCACAGCTTCCCACCATCAGAAGTCAGACGCAGTGGCGGTGTCGGTCACTTCAATCCATTCGAACGAGGGTGACGGAAAAACTATCACGATGGATTCAATAAGAAGAGTCGTCATACCGCTTCTACGATGGCAGTTAAATCGACTTTTCCCTTTCATATCAGTGTCCCCTCAGTTATCGATTGGGGGTATTTCAATCATTGAAAACAGTCACTCGTGGCATCACCCTACTCTGGGAGAGAACCAATCCCCGACGCTTGAAGATGCATTGTGGTTCGCCGTTCCAAAGAGTAAGGTGTCGAGGGGAAAGAAACGCATGAAAACTACACTTCAGAAACGTATCAAATTGAAGGATAATATTGTGATTGATAAGAGGACCGGAGAGCTGACGCTAAAACATAAACTTCCATACAACTGGAAGAATTACTTGCCCGAACATGCTGAACATGCTCCATGATATATAAGAGAGACAGGATTTGGTGATGTTTCTAGTGTATTATCGAACTACTCTCCTCTTCTACAACGATAAATTGAAACAATTTCGAGACATAAATTACCTTAACATGGAACCAACCTATCAAATAAAACTAAGCTTGCAAATGATCGCTTTTGGCCGAAAATCACCTCTAAGGTTTCGTGTGTGGCAATGAAAAGGCAATAATTCACTGCCAATGATTAGCTGAACAACATCGCACGTTACAACTCAAGCAAAACCAAAACCATTTGATTATTTACTCTGCAATAGTGATTAAGCTTTTCCGATCCGCGGTCCGTCATCGTCATCGTTCCTGTTCATTCCTCTCCTTGCCCCATCGTTATCAGGCGAACGATATTGTGACTGGTCTTTTGATGAAGACTCCGATCCCTGATACTTTTGATCAGCACCACTTTGAAAAGCCCCCAAATCAAGCATTCGGTCCGTTGCAGGTTGTCGCTTACTAAACGTAGGCATCAACACCTCATCAATTAATCCATACCGAACTGCTTCATCGCTGCTTAGATAAAAGTCCCTTTGCAAATCAGCATCGATTCGATCCAAAGGCTGTCCAGTGACCATTGAAATTTCTGCATTCATCTTTTCATTCCACTTCTTCAAGTTGGCAACTTCGAGTGCGATGTCGGTAGCTTGTCCACGAAATACTCCGTCCATTCCTGTCTTTTGGAGCAAGAAGCGGGCGTTGGGCATGGATTTTCGTTCTCCTTTAGTTCCAGCGCCAGCAATGAGGGCACCCATTCCCGCACAGAGGGCAACATTGTTGGTGGCAATTTTCACTCCATCAGCTTTCAGTTCGTTTAAAGCATCGTAGATGGCAAGGGCAGGACGCAGAACGGCCCCGGGAATGTTAAGGTATAGTTCGATACTCTCTCTTTTTGATTCGCTCTGGAGGAACAGGAGGGAAGAAATAATAGAATTGGAGGCATCATCGTCAATAAATTGACTGATCCAAAGTTTTCCATCTCGGAGCTGGGAAGATTTGAGCCCAATCATGGAGGTATACGTTGAGCCAGGTGCCTGGAAAACCGCGGGTATTTCAGCCAATGGTGAGAAAAATATTATATTTGATGAATGAACGTCATCTAATCAAGAATTACTCACCCTGTATGGAACCAGCGGCTCTGATGTGGGCATCATTATAGGGTTCCGCTTGACAGCAAGTACCAAAGATGTTTTGATCGTGCCATGTTGATGGGGGGAGACGAATGCAGACGTTGATATGATGAGTGGAGACGCCACGGAGACCAGAACGAAAAAATATTTTGATAGGTGAGATCTGATGGTCATTTTGCAGAAGTGGAATGGAATCGATCAGCCTTGGGCTTGGGAGGATGCGTAAGTATTTCCCTTGGGATTTCTACACGTATTGTGCTCAACTGGGGCTAGCGACAGTGAAGTTGAATGTCGGTGTTGTTTCGAATTTCTCTCATGGCAGGACGTGGTTGTACTTTACTTTGGTATTGTACTTATAGGTTGGTAGGTAGGGTAGGTGGTAGGTATTCTACATATAAAGCATAGCACTCGGGACAGTCTAACGATGGTAGAAAATCCTCGCTTCTCGCCTCGAACTCTCGCTATAGCAGCAACTCATCGCCACATGCGATCAACCCCAGTTCGCTCTCCTTCACTGCCCACATCCGGTCGTTACGCTCTGGAAGCTATCGCTAGGTAGCAAAATCGACTTATCTTATAACGCACACTTGAAACCGCAAGTTGGCGACATAATCATGATGTCAACGCAGAAATACATGACTTTATTTCTGGGATTGCTTGTTGTCCTACAATTTTCTCTCATATTTCATTTTATATCGTCTTCGAGCGTTAAATGTTCAATCTTTAACGAAAGAGGCTATGCTGAATACGAAACTTTAAATCGCAGAAATGAAAAACAGTCATCAATTTCATCGTTTTGGTGGCCATCACCGCAAACTAGTGGGGGGTTTCTTTCTGCTATCCATCGAGCACAGCATACCCATAATTGTTCTTCCAGATCAACCAAATTTTTCGTCCTTCGGAGTCTAAAAAGTAACGAAAACGATAACCGGGGTCTTTCGGCCTGGGCTTCTGCCACCATTCACCACATGCTCCACGCTTTTTCGGACGGTGTAGATTTTGAAAGCTATAGACGCATTCTAATCAATGATGATAAGCTTTGGCCGATGGCGAAAGGATGCGAGCATGGGCCCGAGACACGTGAATGCTATTTTTTACGTCTTACAAATTGCTCACTTGAAGACGTTGATCCTATCGATTCAAAGGACGGGTCTGTTGCTCTCTTGAAAAATACCAACGATGAGTACGACAGAGTGGCTAGAACGATATATTCTTCAGATGTTGCGAAATGGCCGCGAAAGACAAACGATCAGATCTCATGGTCAGGATTAAAAGGAGGAGCGAAGGATTATTCGCATACGTCGTTGATCGCAGCGTTCCTCGCTTATTATTTTCAACCTCAACCATGGTTGAGGAACGAGATAAATCGAAGACTTCGGCGTTCTTTGCCTCTCGATCTTGATCCAGACAGAACAATGGGAGTTCCGATTCGTCGTAGTGACAAATGTCATGGGCATAATATAACAGGTTCTGCAAAAGGAGAACTTGATTGTCCCGACCTTAAACTATATTTGTCGGCAGTGGAAAGCTTCATGCAGTTCGATCCAACAATAAACAGCATCATTATCACATCTGAAGATCCGTCAGCAAGCTCGCAGTTTATTTTGATGATTAGAAATCGATTTCCAATGCTTCGTATTGTAATAAACGTGGGAGACGTGCAACAAGGAACAGGGTCGGCTTCAAAACTAGAGGCATACAAACCTGAAGCATCCAACGCCGCAGTGATTGCAAGTGCTCTTACATCCCTGCATATGCATCTCCGTGCTAGATATTTCGTCCTTACGACAAAATCCAGTTGGACATCATCTATTGCAATCTTAGCGAGAGTTTATGGTTTCGCATCTGACGTTTATGTTATAGATCTTGGGCCTACAAGCCATGCTTTCTCTCAAATAGCACGCACTGGTGGATGACATGATCCCCATCAAGTCACTTTGCTAAGATTCATAGGCGATCATAACATTAGTTCAAGTTACTTACGATTATATTATGATCGGATGATCCTGAGTAGAGAAGGGATGGGGCAATAAATCATCATAACGATATTATTAGCTTTGACAAGACCCATGAATCTGACGTATACCTTGTATTCATGCGCTAGAAAAGTCATGTTATTACAACATCAGATGATCGTGACGTTGACAACACCATCATAACAATGTCAGAACAATATCAGCATTGCAGAGACCCAACCAACCACCCTATATCTTGTATCCAAGCGCTCGCAAAGACTCTTGACTCTCTTGCATTAATGCTTCATAGAATTCATAAATGATGGTAACCGTAAGCAGAATGCCAGTTCCAGATCCAATAGCACCCATATAATCTGCCAACACTGTCAAGAGACCTATACACACACCGCCCAATGCCGCTGCGGTAGGAATGTATCGTGCCAAAACCTTGGCGGTCGCTGTATCACGATGGCCTTTCATGACAATTTGGTTGTCCCTCATTTTGCGAGCGACATCTCTGACGCTCGTTCCGCTGACTTCCGTCCACATTTTCCCGAAAATAGCGCAGGCAGTCAAAGTAAACATAATATAGAACATTGCATGAAATGGATCTCGAAACATTGCTGAAAGGGTAGCTGGAGGACTAACGTAATACGCCAAACCAGATACGGGGACTGAATGTACTAGAGTGGAAACCCCAGGCGATTCAGTCTGCCACTGTCCGAGTACTTTAGCAATGAACGCATTCGGAGTTTTATTGTGCACTATTTGAGAAATGAAGTAGACATTGGATACGAACGCAGCCTGCAGGATAATAGGCATGTTGGAGGTGTAGAACAATTTGATGGGATATCTCTGTTCTGCTCCACGGGCTTTGCCCAATTTGACGTTGAGGTAGACACGCCATCCTTGCATGTAGATGCAAAGCGCAAAAACGAGACAGGTGGATAGCAAATTCGTGACATTTGGTAGATGTTGACGATACAGACCTTCACGAAGCGCAAGAATTTTGTTCGGTCGAACGATGATAAGATGAATGAATGCCAAAACTGCTCCCTCAAACTCAGTCCCGTTACCAATATTGATAGTGGAAGGACTGAATGCCTTCCAGAGAATAGTTTCACTGATATGAGCTGCAATAAAAAGACTGATTCCAGATCCATACCCATAACCCTTTTGTAAGAGTTCATCCAGCAAAAGTAGGACGAAGCCGGACATGACCAGTTGCGCCACAATGAGGATCCCATTCCCCATTCCAATCGCCGAGATTTCTCCATACATCCCACTCATGACATATCCCACGGCCATGACGAGCGTAACAAGCACGCCGACAATTTTTTGGGCGCCAGTAAAAAGAACCCTGTCCTCCTTATCCTCTGGATTGAAATCGAGAACTTTGGAACCTGCCAAGAGCTGCAGCACCATGCCGGTGGTCATCAAAGGACTCACTCCTAACTCCATCAATGTCCCACGATTCGATGCTAGAATCACCCGCATCCAGTAAAATGGATCGGAGGATTTGGCGCGTTGGATTCCAAAGAGAGGAAGATTGGAGCAAACCATGTACGTTCCGAGAGCGACGGCGGTCCACATGATTTTGTCCGCGCGCTGGACCCGATATTTTGGCTTTTCGACCTCGGGGATCAGAGGGATAATTGGTCGCAGGTAGTGGAGGAGTTTCATGGAGGGATATCGTTGACAAGACTAGGGGTATGAGGACGACAGCCTCCGTCGGCCGTGGATGACTACTACTTTTTGGTACTAGGTGGTGACTCGATGGACAACTATTAGCGTCAGATTATTGGTTGTGATAGGTTATGATGATCGCATCTTGTCGATGAAAGTGTGGATGAGCGAGTATTGGGATTCCACGGTTGTGGAGTCGCAAGTCAGGTAAGTAAAGTATACTTTTACTTTGAGTAACTAAAGTATCATTTTTGGCAAAAGCTGAAAAAAAGGTGAAAAACTATAACTTTTTCAAGCCTCCGCTTTACTTGCTTACGTACAAATATAAGTAGTACTTATGTATAAGTACTTCTTAATTAGGTACTCATATAAGTAAGTATAAGTATTAAGTAAGTACTTGCTACTGGCCTGGCGGCGCCAAACAAACTTCTTGACACCGCATTTCTCTCCTCAAACTTTCCATTCGCCCGTGCCGAATGAATATAAATAATAAATACATTTAAAGGAGGTATAAAGTAGTCAATTACAGCCGCAGCAATGAAGCAGCACCAGAGCTATCTTCTATTCATTTCTCTCATATTAGAATTGCCATTATTTACCGCTTCCTTTGCTGCGGTTCGATCTTTAACTTCGAGGGATGTGCTGTTAAGACCGCCAGATTCATCATTCCGGAGTGTTCAGGTGGCGAACGACAGTCAAGAGCACGTCGTACGAAATATCAGCCATGTCGAATACGATTTACATTCACAAAAATTTCAACCTAGTCATGTTGAAGAACAATCAAGGGATTCTCCTCCTAATCGACGCACTCGCAGCAAACGAAGGATGGCACTAACATGGTGCAACCACGATACCTGCACCGACGCGATTCGAGAACAAGTTGTTGGCGAACACAACCACATGGAACTTGTCGGTCCAGCTACTGGACAAGTCGTTTATAGTTGGGAGAAGTACTCAACATTTGCGGAGTTTCGAAATGGTGGGGTCGACGGGGCATCGCCACCGGCGGTGTTGATTCTGGTCAAGAAAGATGAGATTGAGCTGACGAACGTAGCTGCAGAGGTTATTGAAAAATTAATGGGGATGGGAGTTCAAGTGTTGATTGATACTACATTGGCGGGGGATCTCAAGTCATTTCCTGGTTTTGATTTGGAGCACGACATGATTAGACTGTTTGATCCGAAACCAGTTCCAGGATTTGGCACTGGTGTGCAATTGAACGATTCAATGTATAACATGGCGGTGGAAAATGCCGACGACAACAACGATGATGATGAAGAAGATCAAAATCTCGCAGATCTGTCTGATCCTGATCTTATTGTTACCCTCGGAGGCGATGGATTACTCATGTATGCTGCTCATGTCTTTTCGGGCCCTGTTCCTCCTATTTTGCCTGTTGCGGGAGGTTCCATGGGATTCTTGACTCCATTTGCCAGAGAAGAAATGGTCGATGCCATCTTGATATCCCTTGGTTTACAACAAGTTACGGACGAAGACATGGGGGACGAGGATGAAATGAATGGTCTTCAATTATCTCAACGCGCCAACAACAACATGCTGGTGGAGGATATTTCTCGAGAAAGCTACAGAGAAAATCCAACATTCGCGTTTGGCAGAAACGATCAAATTTGTATATCCATGCGAATGAGGCTTGATTGTCGAATATTCGGCAGTGACGGAACACTCCTAGCTCGTTATAATGTCCTCAATGAAGTAGTCATTGATCGTGGGTCGAGTCCATACTTGGCAAGCCTGGAATGTTTCTGCGACGACGTTCATCTGACAACCGTGCAAGCAGATGGTATCATCTTCGCGACACCAACGGGATCAACCGCATATAGCATGGCTGCGGGTGGATCTGTCGTTCATCCTGCCGTACCGGCAATTCTGGTCACGCCAATTTGTCCTCATGTGTTAAGTTTCAGATCAATGGTATTTCCGGATCACGTGGTTTTACGTTGCTACGTTCCCAGCGATGCACGCTCCACTGCGTGTGTCTACTTTGATGGTAAACATAGGACAGAGCTTCAACGTGGTGATGGTGTCCAGATCGAAATGTCACCGCATCCAGTTCCGACCATCAATAGGGCCGACCATTCCTCTGACTGGTTATCCAGCTTGAAGCGCAACTTCAACTTCAATACTAGAGTGAGACAGAATCCGCTTCGATGAAGGGTTAGGGATTGCGGTGATTTCAACGTCGTAAATTAGTGTAAAAGTGGTAATAAGTTTGTAAATGTACCCATTGCTGCATCAGAGGATGGAATGTCTATTTTTTATTGCGCTTCTTCGTTTTCTTTTTTTTGACAGCCATTGTCAAATCATCGACATCGTCAACTACATTATCCTCGCGGTTGATCACAAACTCTTTTTCTTTCTTGTTGGCCTCACTTACGACTGCAATAGCTTTTGGACTCTCTTCAGTCCTGTGAGAACCAGCAGCAATGACCGAAAACTCGCTTTGAAATTGAATAACTTCCTCTTCTTCATCGCTTTCAACAGCATTCTTACTATCCAAGAGAACGCCATGATTTCCTTTTGGTTCATTGCCACGTTCGGCTCTCTTTCCAGTCTCCAAAATTTCTTTCTCCACATCCATAACATCTATAATCGTAACATGCTTACTTGATACCACAGTATCATTCTCTGCGCTCGAACGGGTGGTGTCGTCAAGCACCACAGTACATTCCAATGAAGACGACTGAGCCGAATGCAAGAGTGCTTGAAACAGCGACGAAGACTCGGGTTTCCTATTTTTTCCGTGGGATGATGAGGGTGCATCTTCCTTGACAGAAGCAGCAAAATGACCCGATGAATAGTCGAGTGCTAATTGACGGTACTGTTCATCTTCTGTCCGGGCGTCGATATCATCACAATTGACACCCATTGTGATATTGTCGTTCAAGGGTAGTGACTGGTCTTCCAAACTCTGAAGAGGAGCGGTATTCGTCGACCCAAAATAATTCTTTAACCTCTCCATCCGCTCCTTCTGAGCTTGGCTTTCCGCCTCTGCCAAAGCTGTCTCCAACATTTCACAAATTTCCACACACCGTGTTTTGCCAAGATTGGAAGATGCCATCAACTGACGCTGGCGTAACTCACACCCTCCGGGGTAGTCAAGGCAGCACATTTCACCGTATTTGTTGAAGCTCCAAGTCAGGAGTCCATTGCACGCCAACTCCTCTCTATCGGTGGGATCCAGGAGAACAGAAACGGACGTATTTATCCCCGACTCATCCGAGAATAGCGCGAACGTGGCAGTGAGAGGCGTATGATGCAGAGGAAGTGGCGTCGGTTCTCTGTCGTCCGAATGAATAATTGTCGTGTCACGATGGGAAACAGCGTCCTCTGCACCTCCCTCCAATTCCCCACCACCCAATTCCACCTCAGGCAGGCGGTAATGCCTCAATGCCGCCACAGCCGCCAAAACACAGGCATCCACGGCATTCCCCCCATCGTCCATGAGCGAAACATCCACCACAAGCCTCCAAACCCACACACCCGATTGCACGCACAAAGCCTCGGCATCAATCGACCCTCCAATCAAAAGCGTCCGTTCCAACAAACGCAATATTCGATTCGCCTTGAGTCTCTGCAAATACGGCGCCCTATCCCCCGCCCCCACCCCGTCCCTCTCCGCATAATTCGAAACCAGCACCAAATCATAGCCGGGACATCCCATCGGTCCAACATCCACGTTGAACTTGACCTGACCGTCGTTCGGTCGGTCCCCGTTGGGAGGAGGGATCAGATCCGCCGTGACGCTTGCCGAGGCGCGTGTTCGGCCGAGTTGGGAGACGCATTCGGAATTGTTGTGGGAGCGGGTGAAGGAGAGACGGATAGGTCGGGATTCGGAGGGGGCGCGGCCGGACAGACGGGATTGGTGGAGGGCGGAGGTGCGGAGGAAGGTTCGTTCGGAGGTGGAGAGGGGGGGATCGTTGCGGGGGAGGATGTGATGCATTGTTGATCGTTGGAGTTGTTGGGATTGACAAGTCAGGACTACGTATAGTACTTATACCTACTCTATGTTGTTGTATGATCTGTTATCCCACTATCCGGAAAAGTTCCTTATCCGGAAAAGCGGTCATTGC
>JALLPF010000191.1:0-14224 GCA_036939455.1 Cyclotella distinguenda | reverse complement strand
GTAAGTATAAGTAGCATTTTTTTTCACCGGAACTTGAAGTGCCGTTCCCCTGGTCCCTCTACCTAGAGAGCGTTCGGTTGGTTTCTTTGGAACATTCTTTGGGCAGAGAGCTTTAGTGCATTCCAAAATTGTGAGTCTATCCAATCGAATTATTTTGCCTTAATCAAGTTCATATCAAGGAAACAGAAAACGTTTTTTATGTCATCCATCAGCCCTAGTCCACAGTTGTCCGTTTGAGTTCTTGATCTTCTATTCTATCCCCCAGTCTCAGTCTTCGGATCTTGACCGCCACGTGGGTAACTCCGTTCATGACAGCATCGGGTCGCTTCAACTTCCTTCATCTACGACGGTATTACAATTTTTCGTCATGACCTGATGAGGGTCGAATGGAGTGACTGGACAATCGAAATGTTCTGAACTAATGGACATCGCTTATTGATACGCGAACGCAACAACAACTCAAGAACGAACTGTTAGGATACATAAAGCCTGGTCAGATCATTCTGATCAGGGGGGTAAAACTTAATACGAACATCGAACATACAACATACGTGATCACATCATGTTCTCGACACGATTTATAAAACTGGCTCTAGAAAACAAAAATGCTTGGATTGGCGGCATGGCTGTGGTTATATTGGGGGCAGCGTTTAAGTTACGTTCAACAAGGAAACGAGTCTGTTCCCCACATCGCACACAATAGTTGTCTCTATAATTCCCTCCGCTCATGTGTTATTTCTCATTTTTCGTCTCCGCTCTCAACAGGTAACATATTTCAATTTTTCGCGTGGGGTGCTGGTTGAGCATATGGATAGGCGTCACATTGCTGCAACAGGTCATTTGAAAGACGCACGTGATTTTGGAAAATTTGTGGAGAGGGATAGAGGAGATCGACTACCACCACTAACTGAGGAACAGAGAGAACAATTGCATGAATACTTGAGACTACTTGCACAGAATCAGCCTGACGTATTTCCGAAACATGAAATTGTCTCTGGACGGTGGCCATAGAAAACTAGTACGATTTCGTCAATGATGGTGCGTTCTTGGGAATTCCCGAAATACCAATGAGTTGTTATTCCCACGCCACTCTGTTAATGTTGTCGTTGAAAACGTCAATGGGGTTGTTACCACTGTTATTTCGATGAGATAGTGCTAGAATAATTACTTGCTAGGTTTCAAGAATATCATAAGCCCAATTACAACTGCGGCCAACAGGCCAGCCCCTCCTGCGACGAGGAGCACATTTTTGTTGTCTCCCTGACGGAGATCCGACACGGTCAATTTAACGGATTTATTACCTGCCTGAAGTGACGAACGGACTGCTTCTTCCACACATTCGTTGCTCCTAACAATAATTTCATCCCCTTCTTCATCTCGGTATTTGAAGATAGTTGAAGTGGGGATCATCTGCGACAACTTTCCTTCGAGAGAATTAATGATCGAGTCCAATGTTCTCTCTGCACGGATAACGTATGTATGGCCAGCACCATCAACAATCTTATATACGACAAGATCATCGAGAAACCTTGATTTTCCTGAAAGTTGAGGCGAGTTTTGTAAACTCATATTTGGAATGGCTTGAGTTAAGCTTTCCCCAACGGACAAAACATCCCCTGGTAGGTTTTTTCCAACTTCTACATGGAGGGGAATATTGTTTGGGTGAGTAGAGACAACAGCTAAAGGGCGAATGTGGCTGGCATCATCCCCAGCGGAATAAAACGAGGAGACATCGTCGATATCAAGAGCACAGTCAAACAGAGTCTTCCATCCTTCGGCTCCGCCTGAGCCATAAACACAATCCATTACATCTACGATCCCAAGTACGCGTCCATTTTCTTCGCACACAGGTAAGGTCAAGAACTTGTTTTCGTGCATAATTTGTAAAGCCTCAAGAACCGTCGTATCAGGGGATACAGAATCAGGATTGAGTGTCATAACAGATCCAACCTGTGTGCTATTCAACGGAAGCTCTTTTGCAATTACTCTAGTCATCATATCTTTGAATCCAAATATTCCAACAAGCTGATTATCCTCGACGACTAAGGCTGCTTTGCGGGCTTCTGTCATAATCGTTCCAACTTTCTGCAGCGTAGACTGCGGGCTGACAACAGTAGATGGTTTTCCTGCCAAAAGAGACCTCAGAGTTGGAGTGGATCCTCCACCTAGTGCCTGCGAGATCAAAGACCCCAGGAGACTTTGCAAAACAGCCGCGTGATTGTTGCCAACACCCTGAATATTTGACAGCTGCTTAACAGCATTTTTCGCAACATAACCACGTTTTTCTTGGACCCTTTCAAGCCTAGATATAGCATCATTGAGACACTTGGCTATGTCTAAACAACCAACAATAGATCCATTGTCATCAGTGACTGGGAGGTGTCGATAATGATTTTCAACCATGGTAACAAGCGCTTCCATTGCCGAATCTGACATTGATACACATGTAGGATTAGGAGTCATTATGTCAGAGACTGACGTAGCTGACGCTGATAATTGCTTTGCAACAAGTCGACGCGTTATGTCTGTATCTGTAACAATCCCAACAAGGCCACCATCTTGATTCACAATTAACCCAGCGTCACTGCGAATGGCTGCAAGTTTCTGGGTAAGAGAAAGTACACTGTCAAAGCTTCCAAACAATATTGGCCTCTTCGGTCGAAGTTTCGACACCAGTCTGTTGTCATTCTTCGTGCTCTTGGACGTTCGCACAGATGGGTTAGCACTCTTCCGACTATGGACTGATGCCATATCTGTCAAATCATCACAATCCATAGCACTAGAGAATAGTGACCTCCAACCCTCAGCCCCGCCAGAAGCATACACACAATCCATTACATCAACAACACCAATCACGTTTCCATCGGAATGGCATACGGGGAGAGTCAGAAACTTATTCTCATGCATGATTTGCAAAGCCTCCAGCACTGTCGTCTCGGGGGATACGGACTCGGGATTAGGAGTCATCACAGACGACACGGCGGTGCGATCCAGAGGGAGTTCCTTCGCAATGGCACGGGTCATCATGTCCTTGAAACCGAATATCCCAGCAAGTCTGCCGTTGTCAACAATCAACGCAGCTTTGCGTGCCTCGGCCATGACTGCTCCTACCTCTTGAAGGGTCGATGTAGGAGCAACAATTGTTGGCGGTCGTCCTGCCAAAATGCTTCGAAGTGTGGGTGATGATTGTCCGCCGAAAGCCTGTGATAACAAGGGTCCTAACAACTGCTGCAATAACGCTGATTGAGTCCCACCAGCACCTTGTAAAGCAGACATCTGTTTCACAGCATCATCTACCGCACCCTTGGTTTTGTTGCTGCTGTGTTCCAGCTTTGAGATGGCATCATTGAGACACTTGGCTATGTCCAACACGCCAACTACCGACCCACTGTCATCAACGACTGGAAGATGTCGAAAACGATTTTCAACCATGGTAACAAGCGCTTCCGTTGCCGAGTCTGACATTGATACACATGTAGGATTAGGAGTCATGACAGTTGAGACAGATGTAGAAGACGCAGAAAGGTTCTTCGCCACAACACGGCGGGTGACATCAGTGTCTGTGAAAATGCCAGCAAGACCTCCGTCTGCGTCGGTAATGATTGCCGCGTCCCCTCGATTATTTGCTAGCATTTCAACTATGCTGAGTACACTTTCACTTGCACCACATGTCAAGGGCGCTTTGGGACGGAGTTTTGAGACGGGATTGCTGTCAGTTATTGAGCTAACTTTCCTAACTGACGACGAGCGTATCGAGCCTGACACGCTTTGAGTAGTTTTAATGGACCGGGCATCATCCTTTATTTTGGATGGTACACGAGCGGCTTCATGGACTGTTGGTACGTTAGTTACAACATTTTGTTTCTCCATTTTGAGCTTGTTTTCAAGATGCTCAACGATGTTGTGACGTTTTTCCGCTTCTCCAAAATCTTTTCTACTGATTGCGCTATTCATCTCAGCCTTAACTTTCGCTATTTCTTCCGTTAGCTCTTGCGCGCTTGGTAGAAGAGTTTTCATTTTTTCTAAACTATCGATGACCTGTTGATTATCGCGAGCTTCTTTAAACTTCTTTGATGCTGCAGCATTTTGTACAAGCGACTGATAGCGTAAGATTTCGTCCTCAAGTCTGACGCGACTCTCAATCACAATCTTTTCTCCTTTTTCATTGATAATTTCAGTGAGAGAAATTGAGTCCGATTTAGATCCGATACTAGGAATCCTTGTCTTCTCGTCCGCAATTATCTCTTCCAGTTTGGCAATTTCTATATTAAGAGATTCTGCTTTCTGAAAGGACTTGATTCGAATCGCCTCATCCATCTCTGTCTTCAAGTGACGAACCATCGCCTCAATATCTTCAATTGATGGTAAGTTTGCTCGATGCGTTTCTAATTCGTCAATTTCTGCTTGAAATATTGCTGCCTTTTCAAAATTCTTGTTTGAAATCGTATTCGCTAAATCATTCGATGCTTTGGCAATGGCAATCTCTAGATCTGCTCTTGTTTGGAACCTCTCGTCAAGTGCATCGAGTGCTTTATGTTGTAGATTACTATTGATCTGATTCGGTTCGGCCTGAATAGCATCATCGCGCCGTTTCATCGCTCTGTCGAGTGCAGCCTGAAAAGACGCGGCACGTGAAAAATCGCGTCGGTGTGCTGCATCAGAGACGTCTTTTTCAGCCTTCGTGACAGCTTCGTTAAGTTCGTCAATGGTCGGAAGATCAACACGTTTATTAGTTAGATTATCCAGCTTCTCTTGAAGTGGTTCACATTCTTGGTATGCTTTCCTTGATATTGCATCCTCAAGCATAATTTGAATTTCAGATATTTTTTCTTCCAGAAAGCTGCGTGTGAGAGGTCGAGAATTTTCAAGCGCTATTCTCAGAGGACATCTGTAACACGAAATTTATGTGAGATAAACATGTTAGAATGATAACCTAGCGGGGATAAATATCAATGAGCGGTGACAGAGACTGCTTACAATTTCTTCTCAATCTTTGCGGCTAATTGAAAGTCCTTGGATTCAACAGCTACTTCCATTCGAGAAATTTCTTCCTTGTGAAGGGCGTCGAGCTGATTGAATGTTAGATCCGAAAAGGGATCACGCTCGCGCCTGATACGTTCACAGGCTATGGCTCTTCGTCCCATGCATTGAATTCTCACAATGCGGAGGAGAATTGATTTATATTTTGTTCTTCCCCTTGACATACGATACATCGATGCAATCTTATTAGATGCAGACAATTGTCTGTGTTTGCGGATGATGTGAATACGAAATTTCCCCCACGAAGTCAACAAATTGCTTGATCTTGTTCGAGCTATCTTGCGTCCGAACCTACCAGTTACACGAGCAGCTGCGCGCACTCTCAAATGGGCCAACACCTCAAGCTTACTAGCTAAATCCTGCTTTAGGAATATCTTGGAATGACCAATCTGCCACTCTGCGTCAGTCAGATTTAGCCTCTTGGATAGTATTTTAACCAAATGCCCGATCCCTTCACCCTCGCTTGCCTCAGATGTCGAAAGAAGAAGGTGAAATCGTTTGTAAAAGCTCTCGTGTTCCTCGCGAAGGCTATATCCTTCCCTGCGGATGCGAATCGTTTCCATCATTCCAGCATACCTCAGCTGCCGCAACACTTCTCCGCTATCAAAAATACTCGGAGACTTAGTAGCATTTGGTTTGATACAACGTACATAGTGCGGTTGTGTACATTCTAAGTCCATCACTAACATTTGCAAAGAAGTTCGAAACTGAGCTGCAACGCTGACTCCTCTAATGGCCGACCTTGATCGCCCTGCGACAGCCGTAGAAATATCGCCAAATATTGAAGAATTGAAAGTCGTAAATACATCAAGTATGAAGTCCTTCGATGACGTAGAGCCTAAGTCTTTCAACTCGTTGCTTAGAGTCTCAACATTTTTCTCAACGAATCCTGTCACACTATATCTAACTTCTCCAGCGTAATGAACTACAATAAAGTCCCTATCTTTCCCAAACATTGGTGTAATGAAGTTAACATGCCTGACAGGATTTTTCTCGGGAGTATGGGATTTCTTCTTCTTTTTCTTAGCTGTGGACATGCCATTTTGCACCCCACCAAACTTCTGGTGAATTTGAGCCAAAAAGTTGACATCACGTTCCAATGCAGTTCCCATACCACCACAATCCTCCAGCGTGTTCAGAATGCCAACAGTCCCAGTTCCTCCTTCGATTAACTCAAGACAAGGTCTATTGTCGTTAAATGTAATAAATGACCAGTCAACCCCTTCTGATGTGTACAAATTTTGCTCAACTTCAAAAATATGTTTATTGAAATGACGTTGCAATTTCTCGTTGGCATAATTAATAAGAAGTTGCTCGAATCCATTCGTCTCGAAATTCTCGAAACCGTATATGTCAAGAACTCCAATAAACCCCGTTGAAGCTGGTGGCTTATGAGGTCGCGGCGGAGGCGAAAACTCAATAGGTACTGTCGAAGTTGTGAAGGCATCTTCAGAAGCTAATGTAGAATTGATTTTGTTCACCAGCCACAGAAAGAGATTGCTGTACGTGAGCTTGGCGAACGCATCGCGTTTATCTGATGCCTGCGCAACGTCTTGTGGCTTGTGTATAGTCTTTCCACCGACTGTCAAGAGCTTTGTGACCATTGCCTCCGAAACTTTTGTTTCCTCCAGTCCAAGAAGAGAACATATAGTTTTGAAACTGTCAGCACTCGATGGGGTCATTTGTGCCTTCTCTCCGCCTCCTGAATCTCCGCTCTCGACCTTGGCAAGCTCAAATTCAATATTCCCGATGTGGAGAACAGCTGCAACTATTCCTAGTACTTCATTCTTGTCATCATTTGAAAGACCAATCATGTCAAGACAAGCCAACGTTTCTTCAAAAGCGCTAGAATCACGTCTGCTTTTCAGATGGGACCGATTTCCCAAATAACGGAAATGTTCAATTCCATTATCCAAACCAAATTTTTGAAGGGTTGACTCATCAGCCCCTGAGAAGATTTGATAAAAGATGTGATAGTTCCTCTCACCCTCAATTTGAGTCGTTATTCGGGTTTTCTCCAAGAGGTAGTTCGAAATAGAAGCTCCTACGATCGCGCCAGTTACAGTATCGAATGTGATTTTGATGAACTTCCCAAAGCGTGAACTGTTGTCATTCTTTAAAGTACGTGAGTTTCCAAAACTTTCGAGTAAAGGGTTGGACGACAAAACCCGATCCTCCAACGAAGACGTCACCGTGTTGTCAGTATTTTGTTTCGAGATCTTTGATGAGCCAGCATCTTTGGTGATACGTGCCAAATACTGCATGATCTTTTTGGTTGCTTCCGTTTTCCCCGCTCCACTTTCACCACTAATAATTATGCTTTGGTTCCTAACCACGTGGTTTCTTCGCTTGGTTTCGTGGTCCTTTTCCATCATGACCAATGCATCTTCCTCCTCGATATGAGGTTCGAGTCCATCTACCATTGCTGATTGTAGGAGGGAGTTAAAAGCACGATCAGCCACTTGAAACAAATGGCAAGGGAGTGGATTCTTTACCCCTAAGGTACTGATAAACTTCGTACTACAGGGAAAGAGAGCGGACGAGTTCCGGTAGAGCAGCATCCTCTCATCTGAGTATAAATCTCCTTCCGTGGAGGAGGAGATCGGTTTATAGGGATTGACTGACACCAGGATGGGTCCGGCACTTGTGTAAATTTCATCACGATTGTATCTCAAACGCAATGCGTGAAGCAAACTTGCCTCTGAGACGTGCGGAAGTTGTAGTACGTCGGGAACGCCAATGTAATCCTCCGGAGAAGTCAGTTGAGTCAACTTATTCCGATCTCTAATTTTGTGTAGTTCTCCATCAGCTGTTTTGACCAAGGCGGGGACTTCGTCTGGATTTCCATCTTGATCAACTTGTAGATCTTTAACAATGGTGCAGGGCATAAAAAGGTGTCGAGAGGAGAAAAATAATCCATCATCGAAATCTTCTGAACCCACGCGTTTGATGACGCCAACAGCTGGAGTTCTAGTGGAAGTCGATTTGGCTGGAGTCTCGTATGGATCATTTTCTGGTGGCAGGATAAGGGATGGGTCGAAGAAATATTCCACTTTGGCCTTGCCTGTTACCTGTGATCAATAATGAGCAGCGGTAGGTCATTGAGTTATGAGTATTTTCATAGTGAAGTATAAGAATCCAACGAAAACGACGACGTCTTGAAATAGTATGTTTAATTGATGTGGCGTGAAACGTAATAAAAAATTCAACCCTGCTAGTTGCAACTTTCGAACTAATACTTACCACATCGACTGTTCGGGCTTTAGAAGATAACGACCCATCGGAAATTCTTCGTGTAGGGGTTTTGGCTGCCATGGTTCCGTTTCGAATCACTCTGCGGTGCCCAATGCGCTCGTCGTGGATCAACGATCAACCATTGTTTCCCATTCATCATGAATCCCGTTTAAAGAAGATTCTTTTGCTCTACCCTCCGTAGCCACCTAAATACATCATATTTATACCTACGTGTACTTATGAGCATCAAGTACCTCTTCTGATGAATCTCGTCTGGCACAGGGCACACAACATTATTTCAATGAAAGCCGAAAATGTGTGCGGTACATCTCTGTCTTCAAAAAATTATTCATGAGATCTGCTTTCGAAGATAAGACTCAACGATGATTGTGAGAAAGAGTATGGAAGCAGCAGAACAATAATTATTGTTATGCCCTTCGGGTAGCAGGGTTGTCATAAATTGTCAGTATATTTGTTGACGATGCGACTTGCCATAAACGCGGAAGAGTTAATAAATAAGACTGCATTGCAAATTATTCATATTTTAAAGTAAGACATAAGTAATTTATTTACATGAATGCTCGAAGAGAGAAACATATTGATATTCTTCAACACGATGTTGTACTGACAAACTATTGTCAGAAGTGAAAAACAAATAATGTTAAGATCTCATTCCATTCAGCATCACCTACTGTGACGCAAACTTCTACCTCTGCTCTCATTTTCATCTTCATTTTTCCTCCGATCTTTTTTAATCAGCTTGATCGATTCATTTCGAAGGTCCTTTTTGTTTTGCTTATCCGATTGATCGTTGTTCTTTTCACTGTCGCCTAATTGTTCTGACTGCGGCAGCAGATTTGCTTCCAATTTTTGTTGTTTTTTCTCTTTCTTTGTCAAAAACTCTGTATCGTCTCCACCTTGCATTCTGTTGTAGTCTTCGTACATAAATTCTAAGAAAGATTGATGATATTTCCCTGCAAATGCCTGATGAACCAAATCATTCATCACTTCCCTCTTCGGTGTAGATGATTTAGGAAAGATTGCATCTCCTTGGCATTGGATCATTCGAGCATTGTCAGATCCAAACTGCTTCGAGGATTTGGAACAATCTAGCTCAAAGTGAAGAGGGGCGTTCCCATCAACCCATCCTTCAATATTTGTGTTTAGGTAGGAGAGGAGGTATGTCGATATGGCGTTGGATATTTGATGTGGACGATAATATTTGAGTGTGTAGGGGGCGTCGACGGCGAGAAGTGGCAAGAAGAATGCGTCGAGAGAAACATTGTATTTGGGATGTGAATCTGACGCTTCATCAGATGATACAAGTGGCCAACTTAGCGCTGAAATTTCCTCCTCGCCATTTGTGAATTCATCCTTCTTACTGCCATCACTGCCTTCACCAAGAAGATGAAAGTGCTGAGCCCAGGTGTCATCTTCTTGTTTGTCTTGAATCGGTGCTGTCAGAACTATAGGATCCGTGATACTGAAGATTTCTGCCTGGGTACAATCCTCATTTTCACAAGGTTCATCCTCTTGATCGATACTAAGTGAAAAGAGAACAGGATCATCGACGTTGCTGAAAATTGCTGATTGAGAACAATCATCGCCTCTACCTTTCACACAAGGCTGAATCGATTGCGAATGAGTCAACATCTCGGATGTACTGAGATCAATGAAAGATATGATATTCCCGGTGGCATTTGGGTCTACCAGTACCTGATTACCAAACGAACATTGATTTCCCTCCAATCCTTGAACCGTCCCATTAAGACAGAGTCTGACGTGACAAAAACTCCACTTTTTCAACCCTCTCTGTTTTTTGTTCATACAAGCCATCAACTTCGTGCCATTGTCCAATCGATGAGGTTTAGCAGCGTCAACATCTTGTTGGACCAAGTTATCGCCCTGGAACAAGAGAGAGATGGATCCATCGACACCGCAAGAGATTCCATCTCCGTAAGCATCATAGGCTCGAAAATCGTAGCATTCTGACAGTCTTAGTTGTGATTCTTGATGTGGAATGTCAGAAAGACAAACAGTGTTTCGAAACTTCTCGAAGTCATCGAATGGTACGCTCATACCACCGAGTCCTAGAGAGGAGTGTGTCCGATTAACAGCAGCATCACCGCCGGCCAAGATAAAGCTGCCATCCTCTGATGAACGAAGATCCCACGACAAATCTTCTGAATAGGAATCTGTATTCACATCCACTTGAAATAGTGAGGTGCTACCAGCGATATCCGTCGACGTGCCACCTGAGCATTCACGCTCGGCCAGCAAACACTGGCTACCGTTTAAATTCGCCACCGAGACGTGCACCTTCAACTGTCCACCGCGATCGATGCGGCATATTCGCAGACCACAATATTCGAATCCAAATTTCGTCGCGCAATCGTTGAAAGTATCGGCGGGGGAGTGAAGACAGGCGATTGCTGAGTGGCGGGCAATGATATCATTATCGAGATATAGGGAGAAACTTCCGGGGGTACCGCCTGAAATAGATGGTACGCACGATGGTCGTGAGCGAGTCCATGCCACTGGAAATCTAGTGAATGTGCATCGAACTCACCTGATCCGCTGTGGGGAAACGTCAGTCCATCCCCAAATTCGTCCATCAATTCGAAATCAAAACAATCCTCGTCGTGGTCAATGCACACAGTCGATTCAACGACAGCATCGTTCGTCAGAACTGATCCAGATTTCAAAACTCTCGATTCGGGATAAGTAATGCGCCAAGAGTTGTCCGTTGAGGAGTGGGCGTCGGTATTGAGGGTGAGTTGGAATGTTGATTGGGTGGGTGAGCAGGGGGCTTGCTGGGAAGTGGCGTAGTGAATCAGGGCCGCCAGGAAGAGCGGTTGGGGGAAGGAACTTGACAGCATCGTTATGTTTATGTTATTATGGCTGATTTGATGAATGGTACGAAAGCGTGATATGGTTGTGTCTGGGAGGGGCTTTTCCTGGTTTGATTCGGTAGGAGGCTTCTGGGTAGTTGAAAATTGGAAATCGCGTCGCTTCTGTTGTATACTACTTGTACTTGCTTGAAGAAGTACTTCTATTGCTCCGTGACTGGTTATCCCCGGTCATCATGATGTACTTAATTTTTTGATATTACACGACTCAATGCTGTTGGGGGCTGTACTAAGCTATTCGTTTTTGAGAACAAAACACTGGTCTTGCAATAATAACGAGTTTAGTGCACTCTCCATGGCTGTTGCAAATCAGAGCGCGGACATCATCTTTTTTGATCGATTTTCCGTTGCGCTGATCACAACATTACGGATGAAAGAATGACGAACCCTCTGATAATTGTGCCACGTTTCTCGCCGATCCTGGACTCTGTTGGACCGTTGTTATTGCAGTGATCATTAGACTATTATGATGTCGATCAACTTTCACCCGACAAGAGTTTTAACGAGGAGCTCCCTTACGTTAGCTGGTAGTGATCGTTGAAAATTGCGAGTCAATGGGCTCATGGGTCCTTGAGATAACGCTCAGCTTTTGATCCGGGGAATCGGGACCCTCAAAGCAGAGATAAAACCACAAAAACCATTGACAGACGGTCCCCTCCTTTAGGATTCGCGAAAACAACTTAATGATTCGCCCAATAAGTGAGGGAGTTCAGCGAAGTATAGAGTTACAGAGTTACAGAGTTCAGTGAAAATAGTAGACACCTGAAGTAGTCAGCTGAACACCGCAATTAAGATCGGAATCCAGTATTTCACTCGAGGAGCTCAGCCATAATATGATGGAGTAGTTCTCGTTATTCGTAGTTCTTTCGGGAACTGTTACTACAACCAGCATTCAATTCATTTCTGTCGATGGACGATTTATAACATGCGGAACTATTCAAAAAATGTACGTTGATCAAAATGGCATTAAATAATTGAATTTATTTTTGGTTTGTGCGAAGCGTCGTTTCAACATCACATCTTACGCCTCTCCTCCTTACCGACACTGTCTTCTCGCACAGGCTCAGGGTAATATCCTCAAAGCGAACAACAAAATAATAATCAACACCACAACAATTAGAATAATCCAACATTGCTTTTTCCTAATCTTCTTCTGCGTCTGTATCGCTTCGTGCACATGAACATTGGCATCCTCAACATAATCCGCAGCGCTCCTCACCTGATACTCAATCTGATCTAATAGTTCCCCCTGCTGTTCCGTCAGCAATGCAAAATCTAAAAACATTTGGTGCAATTCCGCAACGGATGCCTCGAGCGTCAGGACATCCTGGTATTTCCCCGCAACCTGCCGATATTGGGTTTTAATCTGATCATTGATTCCCCCGCTTAATATTTGTTGCTGAAGCAGCGCTTCTCTTCCCCCCTCGCTTCTCATAATCTCATCGACCTCTTGATCGCTGGCATCCGGTTTGATAATTTGTATTTGTCGTGTGACCTTCTTCTTGACGTCAGTCTTATATTGCTGTTGGACATTCTGGTACCGTTTCATCTCGTCGATGAACTTACGTAGGAGGGTATTAACAAGATTTTCCCTCACACGAAGGTCCGTCGATGTAATTTGTTTCTTCTCAGCCAAGTTGACGTTCTCCTGCTTGAGCAGCCCAAGGAGGTTCTTGCAAGCTTTGGCGCGTTGATTGGTAGATTCGACGAGTGTCCGCATTGTGTCTGAGATGTTGGATTCTTCCAGTTCAGAGGTTGCGAGGACGGCTCTGTCTTTCAGGGAGACAATTTGTTCGGTGGCATCGGTGACGCATGTTATGTCGGCTTTGATGGATTCGACATCGTTGAAAAATTGCTTCATATGTTCGGGTTGGGAGGATACCGCAGATTTTCCGTTGGATTCCTGGGCCCATCCGAAGACCTGCGTGCTTTCATGGGGTAAATTACTGTTATTGGCGTCCCCCAATTCAATGTCGTCGTCGTCGACATCGCCGCCGTTGCGGTCTTGCAAGGCCCACGATGGGACGTCGGCTTTTAGTTCAGCGAGACGATCGTTCATTGCACTGCGACGTTACAAATGGGTTGCGAGGGCCAAATGGGAATTTATTTGAAGGGCCACCAAATCAGCGACCGCTCCAATAAGACCTACAGTAATTTTTATGTCGCTAAGCAAGGCGAAAACAAATTTATCATGTCGTCAAAGTTTGATCCAATGTCCGAAATTTTGGACGATTCACCGGCTGATGTAAATCATTTCACCGACGCTGGACCGTCTGAATGAATAATATTGCTGCCGAAGGCTTCTTGCCTTTTCGTTTTCGGTAGGTACCTAGCTTCCCCCGTGCTTCGAATATTACGTGGTTCCCGTAAATATTTTTGGAATCTAGACTAGATTCCAAACCAAATGTTTCTGCGAAATATGAAATTTGAACTGGATTATCTACGCTCGGTAAATACCTCAGATTTTAGAGTTTATCCTTGTAAATTAGTAGTGTAGACTTCATCCGACCTGGACTAGCAAGAAGTCTAAGTTGATAGCATCTACCTCTATACGTACGAAAGCACACTTATCGTAGCACTCTACTAAAATAATTAATACCGAGCCATCCAAGGCATGGACACGTGCCATATGATTCGCACGTATGCGTCCCGTGCATGTAACCAGTACTGGTACGTGCAGGGATCCAGCGACGTACTTTCAATGAATCATCTGCTCGAATTCTTGAGTGGTGCCCAACCTCGATATCCTCACCTACAAAAAGTGATATCTCGAGTCTCACCTCGGTGTAACGCCTCTTGTAGCTCTGCAATTTCTCGGTCTCAAGTGGGTCCAAACGAGACCAGTCTCATTTCTCGAAAATTGCTTCAGTACAAGACGAGACCGACCCCTAATGATGGAGTTGAGGGATCTCTCAATTAATTGTTTCGCAAATTATAATGTAAAATGTATCGAAAGATAGGTATTGTTTTTTCATCAGTCGACAAACGAATGCCCTAGGTATTTGCGAACCTTCTACTGTCTCGTTTCTCACAAATAATAA
>JALLPF010000190.1:0-14233 GCA_036939455.1 Cyclotella distinguenda | reverse complement strand
AACAAATAATCATTAAAGGTAATAATTTGCGAAACAATTAATTGAGAGATCCCTCGACTCCAGTTGGTGGTCAAGTGTAATAGTAGTTGTAAAGAAGACATTAATACAATTATGAGCACTGTGTGATATTTTTATCATCACTAATGACTTAGATGTGAATCTAGTGCGAGTCGCTCCTCATAGCATTCATATGATGTGATGAATCTTGTGTATTAACCTGCTGCTGCATGTGATCGGTATCCGGATACATTTGGTAATGGATACCTATGTAAGTATGTACCCATAGGATGTTTAGCACACCCTCACCGATCGCTAGGTTTAGCAGCCCGTGGTAGATATCCTGGAGATGAAGGGAGATGGAGATAATATGGGCGCACACGTTGGTGATGTGCTCCAGAGTGGTGTTTGCTTGCATAGTCAGCCAAATTTTCCTGTTCTGGGCGGTATTGAAAATCAAACAGTTTTGTATCCGTCAAGAAGCCACAAGTACCGCATTTCCATGCTCCGTGATTTCTGCTAACGAATAGTATTGCTCACGATGCCAACAACTGTTGAGTTGTCAACATGTGTTGGGATCTGTGGTTGCATGTGTCCCATTTCTTCAAGGCAAAGTTTGATCACCTTTGCGTCCTTGGCGTTGAGGAAAAGTATGCCCAGTTCAGCCTCAGCAGCAGAGCTAGCGACGAACTGTAGTACAGTGCACGACGAGTGGATGGCTCCGTTGAGAGTGATAGGTCGATTCCGAATTGGTATTGATCCGAGGAAGAAATATCCCCTACCGTGGCTTCGTGCTTTTGTGACAGAGAGGTAACTTGCATCTGAATGTAAATTCAGAATCATGTCGGAGGCATAGTAACAGAGCGTAGCATCTGGATGGGTGTGCATGTAATCTAAGAATTGCTCTACGCGACCTTAGTGTTTCCTTAGATGCACAGCAACCGCAAGTGCCAAGTCATTCAGTGTGGTGAGGATGGTCGGATCCACCACCCGTGTGTAGTAGAGAAAACTGCCTATCACTCGTTGGAGGTATTTCTTCTGGTCGTCAGTGACCGGTGGGCTTGTATCTGGCTCGACAACCAATTGCGTGTCGCGGCCATAGCGGATAGGTGTGGATTCGAAAGGACAATGCTGGGGAGTGGTGGGAAGAACATGCTTGTACTTGGTGAGTTGTTTTTGGACATATCCAGGCATACTGTCATCGACAGTTCGTGACGTGTAATCCCACTTGAGGGTGACCCCGCAGTACAGGCTCCCAGTCCAATCGACGTCCAGTTCATAATGTTGTTTGACAATGTTGATGAGGTGTTTGGCGTGCTCCCGTCCAACGTGCTTGATACCAAAGTCGTCAAAGACAAGGGTGAAACTGATGGGACGACATTTGTGTCGAAACACTCCAGGGGTGTGGTCCAATTCATAGTAACCATGTGGGAGTAGTCTTTTCTTGAGCAACTCATTCGAAAGTTGACCAGCTTGTGGGAGACCATAGATGGCACGATGAGCCTCCATATATAAGGAACCGTTTCTTCCTTTCCCATGTAGGTTGTAGATATCCTTGAACCTTTCCAACACAACGTGTTCAGGGATCCGCATATACTCGTATCTTTCCATTGGGGTAGCGAGATAGAAATTGCTGATATCGGCGCAACAGTAATGTACATGCTCTGTACTGAGTACGCTATTCCACATGACCTTGGAAGCGATCAAGTCGGCCGTGCGTGTGGTGAGTTCACCTGGATATGTGATCAAATTACCCCCAGCAGTGATGCGAACCCTGTTTGGGTCCTTTTTGTGATCTATAATCCACGTGATTCTGGTGTATGTCACCATTCTATCGCGAGGGATAACCTTGATCTCCTCTGGTGTCATGAAAAAAGTGTGTTGGTTCCGGTGCTACCATTCCAACCCTGGCACAAGCGTCCGAGTTTGATACACATGGCCTCGGTCCAGGCATCTGTGAGGTGAGGATCATCCATCAGCTTCTCATATTTCATAATCGTTTCCTTGGTGATGGGGTGTATGACACCCGCACCCACGTAAGGTAGAAATTCCATGGAATCTAGTGTAGAGTCAGTGGGTGTGGAGTAGGCACAGTGATCGAGTGGGATGATGTGTGGGGCTGCCTCGTGTCTCCGCTGGAAGCTTGATATATCCGTGGGCAGCTCATTCACCGTTTCTGTCAAATGGTGAACTGGTAGTCAAGAGATCTTGGAGAGATATTGTGGTGATTTACTTGACCATGAGGTATCCATGTGAGGTGAACTGTCAGTGAGCTGCAACTCCGCCGTTGTGGTCGGTGAAAATGGGGATGGGGTGTCTGGTATAGGCGTATTATTACGTGTTGTCTGGCCATGGACAAAACGTGTGTGCAGTATACACAATCTCCGATTAGTGCTGTCGGTGCTACCTGAGGGATTCTGTACTCGAGGGCGCAATTTAGTTGGGCAGACCCTCTGTCCTGGTGCCAAAGCTGTGGCCACCCTTGAGGAGGAACATGGTGTAGTGCCAACATCGGTGGTTGGATATCCGCGGTAGGAAACGAGGAGGTAGTGGGAGCATCCAGTTGTGATCTTGTTGTGTTATGTGTATCGTAGATTGCAGCCACATCCCTGAGAGGTTGACGTAGTGGAGGGTCCAGTCCGACAGGTGTCCGTGTTTGTGCTTTGTTAATAGCATTGATGAGGTCTATCCCTGCAAGCCAAACATCGTCCCGTGGAGCAATTGTCGGGATTTTGGAATGCATCAGGAGGAGACGCCGAAGATGAGAATCTGTGGCCCTTCGTGGCAGGAATGTAGAATTATTTCGATAATTATCCTTTGCCAGACCCACGTACCAACCCTCCATTGCATGGCTCTCGTAGGCGCGACGCTTGTCCGGGCCAACATAAATCATGGCTCTCGTGCCAATCGGAGCAAGAGGTGTCTTGTTGAAGTTAAATTGTCCGTTTAGAGCTGCATATGCCGACAACCTTGGATTGATGCGGGACACCCGAAGAAGGTTTAGTGTATCTTGGACCTACCCAAAGTTGCAATGGGAACTTGTTGTTGACTGTTTGTAAACTGGCGATGAGATGGTTGACAAACGTTTGGATGCTCCTTTCAGCTGCATTAAGTCTGTGGTCGTTGACATCGACAAGTTGAATGTCGGAGCCTGTGGACAGTATGAAATTCGCGACAGCTTTCGAACATTTGTTATCCATGGCGTTTACCCTTGGACGGAAACCCCTATTGGTAAGGTGGGAGAAAACATCCCGAAAAGCCGAAACCATGCACCCGTCCGTCATGGACATCATGGCCCATGCAAGGATTACATTCGACCTCCATTCATAACAGATGAAGATGTAGGAATTACCTCTGTACGAATGAACGAGGAATCGTCCCGGGAGATCAGTGTACGTAGTACCCTCGAACTTCTTGGCCAAACCGCCATCACGCAGATATCCCATTCTGCAGCAGTGTCTGTTGTCAGGACCATATCAGGATCAAGCATAACCATACATAAAGGCCCGACACGATCCAAAATAGCTGATGTGCTCAAGAGACCTCTCCGGCGGCGGTGCATGTGGCCTTTGATAGTGGCAGTTGAAGGAGGTAGGTACTTGTGTACCAACGTTGAAGTGATATTCGCAGGAATTCCGATTAGATGCTCATTATCAATAGCCCTGCAGAAAGTGGAAACCGTGGGAGAACCGAAGCATTGATGTAGATATTGTATGCTCTCACCAACAGTGCTTGTGTGGTACAGGCCAAGAGCCAAATGTTGTGGGTCGTAGGTTGGAGGTGTCGGATGAGGCAGTGATGATCCGAGTCGAAGGGGTGCATACCATAGGTTGATGCGTGGACAACCTACCCCTTCAAGGAGGAGGTTGCCTTGGTAACTTATCGTGCATGTACTTGGTGAGAATGTGACCTGGCATCCCGCGTCGTAGAGTTGAACTACCGACAGCAAGGAATGATTACACATCATACCAGGAATGCTGTGTGCCTGTCGTGCTGTTGTGGGTAGGCTCGGCCAGTCTAACAGTGTGGTGTGGGTGGAAGATAGTCATGATCCATCAGGGAGCAAGACTGTGATGCCGTCTTGCGTTGGAGTCTTGTTAGTAACAGGACTGGACTCAAGAAGGAAGTGTGCGCTCGCACCCGAATCCAGGATGGCAAGTGGAGTCAAGGGATCAGGTTGGAGGGTCGTGCCGGCCATGTACAGTTGACTACAGGATAAAATGGGTGGGGAAAAGTTGGGAACTGATGCAACACAGAATTAATAACCAGTTTATTCTCCTCCCCGACCTGTCACATGTTACGTTGGGTTACCTGCGCAGGGAACGAGACTTTATGGTTCCGTGCATGCTCGCTCCGGTCATGTTATTTTTGGTTGCATTTGCAACATGATTGGGGAGTGGATGAGGGCAATGGAACTCGTATGCCAATGAGGGATGTAATGACCGCAGCTCCAACAATAATTCCAATTGGCGAACCGTTTCACCGGATTTGGAGTGGTGGTAGAAGTTTGTCCGTCGTGACCATATCCCGCGCGGCCACTGCGGAAACCTGTTTGTCAGTGTCCCGAATGACGACCTCCTGTGTGTGTGCCCCGGCGACCCCCACGTCCGAATCGACCATATGCCGAGCGCTGTCTGAAACCTCCTGTGGGTGCGCTGTTTGGATGCATGAGAGGAGATTGAGCCATCTGGGTCGCAATGTAATTCGAAGGAGGTGTGAGACCATAGTGGCCATCGTGAGGCGCCGTTTGGGGATGTGTAGGAGGAGGAAGATACTGCATCGGAGGAGGTGGATCGCATACAGGTGGCCCATTTGATGAAGTTGTCGTCGTCCAATGTAATGCTCAAGTGCAGAGAGTCGATCCGTCAAACCATGGACAAGTGTTTTGCTACTCGCTGCAAGTGCCAAAAAAGAAGCGATATTGTGTTTGTTCGTCTCAAGAAATTCAAGGATGATGTCGTCATAGAATGCAGATTCGATGTTGCCGCCGAATCCGTTGCCGTGAGTGTTCTGCTGTCAGATCTGATATGCTTCCCCCCATATTTATATACAGGGGCCAGTCGCTGAGTGGTCTGAGAGTCTGTAAGACGCCAGGGGGTCCCGGGTTCGATTCCCTGTAGATCGATCGATTGATTTTCTCTTGCATAAAAATGCACTTGATCCCCTGGTGCATGTCATAATGACTTTATGTACCTTTCCTACTTCTGGATTAATAACTAAATCCCCGCACTCCCGCTGTCCCTTCACAGGTCTCTTACAGTGTCACCATCTATATGGTGTAAGAAATTGCTGGTGTTTGTAGGCACACCAGTGAATCCAGGAATGGGTCTGAAAACCATCCAATCCAATGAGGAACAGGACACCTGGCACCTGACACTGGTAGGTTAGTCACTACTGAGTGGTGAGACAGCTCAAATATCCGGAAGGTCAACGCCTGGGCGGAGGCGCACTGCTGTATGGCATGTGGCCCGACTGATGAGAGCGGCTGTCGGTGGTGTATATGGGGATTGAGTTACTGTAGACCACCCTGGACTTGTCACCCAGAGCTGATGAGGTAACTTGTGAACATGTGAGTTCACTAGGGGATCACACCATACATGGTGTGGTCCCCTATATCTCGCCTCACGGCTTTTAATGCGTATCAACTGCTATCTGGTTTTTGCACCTTTGTTTTGATTATACCATCGGTATGGATCACCTCCAAAGACATCGGCTGGATACCTTACATACGCAGACTTCTTGCTTTGATTAAAGGTTCTCTGGATATTGAGAATTCATGGTGACCAACACATCAATGCGTCAACGATCACTCACTTATTGAAATCTTTGGGGGTTCCAAAAAGCTCACAAATTGCGACTATCGATTGGCTAATGAGTTTGGCATTTGGATACGCGTGATTACTATTGCAGATATTGCTGATGTTTGTGGCAACTTCATTGATTGGGACCGTATATCGAATTCAAGTACATGGAGGCAACTATACATCCATCGTCGGGTATCACTTGGCCAAATCAACCTACGCCGACCAAGCTACATCGAGCTGCTTTCCGGCGTTGCCTCCGCAAGACAATTTGCGGTAAGGTTAAGCCAATGGATCAGTCAAACTATATCCTTACTCAGAGACTTGGTGAATGGTACCCATGTCCGCGACACATACAATTTTGATGGATGATGTCGTCGTGATATATTTATCATATTCAGGAGGATGGCACCTATCATGGTAACTCGACTGGACGACCCGTGGAATATCGATTACTTCCAACAGATCGTCCCATTCCATGTTATTCGCACCCAATAAAGGCATACATCCAATCACGAGACAAGACGGAAACAATTGTGAGAACGGATTGTGAATTCCGGCCGAAACGCATCAAAAAATGGATACCACATCCAACTATTCACAATGACACTATCACTCGACCGGCCGAAGATCCTTTGAGAGTTCTCTGCATGTCCAAAATTGATCCTATTACAAATGTATCAACAATTCTCTGGCATATCATTGGTTTGGGTGGTAGCCGGACAGTTTCACAGCACATATCGTCCTGTGATACTACTACATTACATCGTGCTAATCTCGAGGCGCTATACTGGGCGTTGTCGGAGATATTAAAGCGGTACCCACATAATGCCGGAACGGTATTTTATTGTGCCGCTCGGTCGACAATTCAGAGCATGTCCCGTAAATTTGATGACCAATCACCAATGCTTGAGGTTGATGTGGATCTGATACTAGCTATCAAGCACATTCGATCGCTCTCTACTTTTGACATTACTTTCCGATGGTTACAACTCCATGATGATGATTCCGCACAATCTGAGCGATTAATTTGCCTATGCGAGACATATAAGGAATATCGAAGTGACCTTTCATCTATCATTACGACAAGACCGATAAAGTGGACGATCCGACATATTGGTTATCGAGGAGTATTGAGAGTAACAGGGATATGTTACATCTTACATTCACTATCATGTGAAAACAGCATTTACCAACAAAGCATTACGACAATACACGATGAGGCGGCTGCATTTGTCTCCTCCACTGTATGATAGCATACACTGGCAGGCTATCGCTACCAGTCGAGCGTCCCATCCCATCCATCGACGAGTTTGTACAACAAAAATGATGTTTTTCTGGCTACCGGTGGGGCACAATTGGAGACACCATGGTGCTAATCGCTCACATTGTCCATGTTGCGGAAAAAATGATGAGACATTTACTCATCTACTATGATGTCCATATGAGATGCTTCGACGGACACATTCAGTTGCATATGCAACATTCTTACAATTGGGCCTTGATAACAAGATAGCAGAGATGATCGTTTCGGCTATTCTAAGCCTCATACGCGAGTTTTCCAGGGATGAAACGAATGAGACTTTTGTACCAGAGGTAGAATCAGCACTATATTGGCGATCAAGGACCAATGAGAAATTGATTTGTAGGACATGGCAGTAGGTTTTCTAGCAGCTTCATGGCAGGAGACGATAACAGACGAGGGAGGCAAGACAGCAGCAAGATATATTGTATTGATACTTCAGACATTATGGTCGTCTCTATGCGACCCGGTCTGGACAGTAAGGAATCATATCCTACATCGATACCGGAACTTCGTTCGTGATGCAGATCACTAGGAGCTTCTAAATTGCTTAGTTTGGTAGCGAGACAATCATCTCCAGGTTCTTGCTTATCGTCATCGTTTTCTTATTGATCATGATGTTGCCTCACTTACCCGTTGGTCTACGACGCAAATGAAGCTACGACTCCAATCCCTGGATACTGCGAGAGAGATCTATACTATTGAATGCACACAGAGAGCTCGAGGGCAACGTGTTTTAACAGATTATTTTGAGGAAATCATCATAAAACTGAAATTTTAGAGCAAGCCAGTGATGGCTATTTAATACAAGTACCTATAATCGCACTTGTGGGTGATGAATCACGCCTCCCCATGGTAAAATGAACTCATGAAACCATTATAAATTCGAAGTCACTATGAGATATAGGGGACCACACCATTTATGGTATGATCCCCTAGTGAACTCGCATGTTCACAAGCTACCTCATCAGCCCTGGGTGACAAGTCCAGGGTGGTCTACAGTAACTCAATCCCCGTGTAACCTTGAGCAGCGTAATTTTTCATACAGCACCGACAGCCGCTCTCATCAATCGGGCCACATGCCATACAGCAGTGCGCCTCCGCCCAGGCGTTGCCCTTCCGGATATTTGAGCTATCTCACCACTCAGTAGTGACTAACCCACCGGTGTCACGTGCCAGGTGTCCTGTTCCTCATTGGATTGGATGGCTTTCAGACCCATTCCTTGATTCACTGGTGTGCCTACATACACCAGCAATCTCTTACACCATAGAGATGGTGACACTGTAAGAGACCTGTGAAGGGACAGTGGGGGTGCGGGGATTTAGTTAGTAATCATCATAGGAAAGGTACACAAAGCTATGACGACATGCACCAGGGGATACACGTGCATTTTTCGATCGATTGATCTACAGGGAATCGAGCCCGGGAAGCCCTGGCATCTTACAGACCCTCAGACCACTCAGCCACTGGCCCCACTGGATTATTTTGAGGTAATTCACTTTGGAGATGACGACAACTTATTCCGGTAAAGTAATTTGATTGGGAATGCAGGGAGGCCTTACAATTATGATCTTTTGTAGAATAGCCATCACTGGCTTGCCTAACATACTCTAAAATTTCAGTTACATATATATATGATATGCTGCCTCCCAAAAAATCTGAAGTTTGTCCCAGGTGGGTTCGGACAAAGGGCGACGAATGCACTCGGCATATTCTACCAGAAATGTGTGTGAGTCCAGGATGAGATTCTCGGCCGCGGACACAAACTTGTGATTATACTTTTTCCTGTTGATGAAAATTGCGAATATACCTGCATCCCGAATCTGTTCGAAGTGGATGGCTATGTCCGTGTTGAGTGGGTCCCATCCCTTGTTCATGCGGAGATCGTTGGCACGGACATCATGCGCATCGGCCGTACCCCATTTGTCGAAAATATGTGTGAAAAACACAAGAAAGGAAGAGTCAGGTTGACCAATGAACAAATCATAAAACACGTCGATGAAGGAGGGATTGATCGCGTCGGAGATGAGTTGGATCAGTGCGAAGTTGACGACCTGTTTGGTGTCGAAAAGGTAATGGTCAAGGTCCCATTTGATCTTATTTGATGTCACTGCCGCAGAAGTGTCTTGTGCAGCGATCATGGGAGTGAGGCCGGGGTTGATGGGAGGCTCAACATTCTCTGTGGCAACGATCTTGTAAATCTGATCGGTAGGACAAGATACGCGTAACCGTGTTTGGAGTAAAGGCAGCGAATCTTCTTGGCCCCAAGGCTCAACTGTTCTAATGCCTGTGTAAGAGTGTGACACGTCCGACAGCCATCAATCTTGTCAACCGCCTCATGAGGAAATCCCATTTGGACAATGACTGATCTTGGGCATGTTATAATTGTTCGTAATGGAATTCGGTATTGAGAAAAAGTGGAATGAAACTCGGAAGGGGCGTATCAATAGTTGATATATGTACCATGTGATTCTGTATTACCGTCTGTCAAAGTGATCCAAGCGCAGTCCGATGGTCAAGTGTAATAGTAGTTATAAAGACGACGTCAATACAATTATGAGCACTGTGTGATCTTTCTATGATCACTAATGACTTATATGTGAATATAGTGTGAGTCCCTCCTTATAGCATTCATATGTGATGAATCTTGTGTATTAACCTGCGGCTGCATGTGATCGGTATCAGGATACATTTGGTATGGGTACCTATGTAAGTATAGGATGTTTAACAGAAGTTCACGAATTGAGAATTCAACAATATTTCCTTGTCCAAACCAAATTTGCAGGCAGCGTGGAAGATCCGGAGTTGGTGAACGAAGGCGAAGTAAGAGTTTTGAACAATCACGTGTTGTTTGATTGATTTAGCAATTTCTTCAACTCATTTAGTTTTTCCTGTTTTGGCATGGAGGTGGAGGATCATGTAACGGCTGGCTTGGGACATGTCGAGTGGTTCAAGTTTTGAGTGTGCGAATACTGAGAAGTTACAAGGACTCATGTCCTTGTTCCACGAGTAGTGTCCTTGATGGAGGGAGGTGAGTAGACCTTCGCTAAATTTGACACAAGGGAAACTGAGGGCACCGAATTGTGCGTTGTATTTGGTTTCCATGTGGCCGATTGTCCTGCAGTTGAAGAGGCGTTCCGCGGGGGGTGGGATACAGGTTGCTGTGGCTTCATCTTCAAACCGGGAAGAGCCAGCCTGATCATCTGTATGATAGAAGAATGGAAAGCTTGAGTTTTATCGGTTTTTGCATTATCCGCCTTTACCTTCAGGTCAAGATGTTGTTGTTGGAACGTATGGAGGCGTTCAGCGTCCTCGGTTTGTCGGGTCATGTGTTCAGTTTGGCGTTGGAGGAAGGGTATTTGTCTTGCTATGTTTGTGGCAACGGAGGTGTGGAGGTTGTCATGGATAGGGTGTGGAGGAGGAGGAGGAGGAGGAGGAGGAGGAGGGATGTCATTTGGTTGGACGAATGGAATGTTGTTGGGACAGGAGGAGATACAGTCACGGTGACGGGGGGTGCAGTAGGATTCGATGTCAGGGTCTTTGTCGCCAATGGAAAATGTGATGGAAGGGACTTAGCCAATGGAGAGGCCCCAGAGCCATTCGAGGATGGGGCTGATGGCTATGTAGGGTTTGATGATGTCGAATGCTGGAATGGTAGCGTGTTGGGTGTCAAAAAGTGTGGCCTGGCGGATGGTGAGGAGGAAAAGTGTGGTGGGGTCGTTCGAGCAGGATTCGAGGAAAGCAGCTGCAAGGAAGGGAGGAAGGATAATGACATTGGAGCCAGTGAAGTAGTGGAGGTTGGAGGGGAGGAGCGCGTTGAAGGCTTCTTCGGTGGAAGCTTGGAAGAGATCATCGTGGGAGGGGCATGCAAAGGTATAGTCAGTGATGAGGGAGTTGTGATTGAGGGAGAAGCAGGGTGTGTGAGGGCCAGAGCCCACTAGGGCGACCAAGATAACCCTGGAATTAAAGAGAGGCATTTTTTTTAAACTGCTTAACTAGGTTTTGACTTTTGATACTGCGGACAACCGAGGAGACGCACGATATTCAAGCGGTTGGCTTGGTTTAAAGGCAAGGAGCTGAGCTGATTTGCCATTTTCGAAATTGGGTGGCTTCAACCGTGTGTCATTTTGTCATAGGAAGCCGCCGATGTTAGTCTTGTGTCCCATTTTTTAGAATATCGCCCTCCAGGGGTTAACGTCTAATCGACATTCATACCGGTTGGGGGATGTTATTTCGGCAGTTTTCTATTTTAAAAACATGACAAAATCGACTTGTCTAAAAATATGTATGTTGCCACCTTTACACCCTCCACCTCCCTCCACCACCATGACAATAAACTTCCTAGGTAGGCGAAAAACAACATGATGTCACGGCGTTCCCATAATGGCAACACTCTTGACCTCATGCCGAACACGTATCGCTTCATCCGAATAACAGTAGGTACAGTCGTGGCCTATAGTACGCCATCTCACGGAACTTTTCATCCAGCATGGAATCAGCGATTGTCTTGGCACCACCGCAGTCCGCTTCCGTTGAAATTAATCGTCAAAGGCAACGGCGTCATAGTCCCCGAGCGAAATCATCACAATCGTCGTGATGAACTGGCGCAAGATAGTGCAAGATATCATTTCGATCTCAATTGCAACAAGGACGACGGAGACGACTCGCAATCCGATAATAGACAAAATTCGTTGACATCAACGATGAGCACCGTACCCAGGGATTATATGCAATCGTTCATCGCCACTGGAATCGCCATTATGTTTGCGGCAGTGTACGGACTGGCAGCGTCAATGACTCGAGAGCTGGGAATCGATTTAGAGTGGAGGTAAGTAAATTACTTTCAGGAAACAATTCGATATTGCCCTGAGCTATTGAGCTTCGAAATGATATCCTCATCTTTCTTCCTTAAATAAAAACAGTGAATTCGTCAAGGACCCCTCTTCCTCCTTTCAAAATATACTGACCGCCCTCTCTCAATTAGATCTCCATAAGGGAATGCTCTACTTCAGCATCGTTTACATTCTTGCAGAAATCCTAGCGCTGCCCGCCGTGCCCATTCTCACAGCCTCCTCCGGATACTTGTTCGGACTCTATCACGGAACAGCAGCATGCCTCTTCAGCGCATCGATTGCCGCCAGCGTCAGTTTCGTCATTGGAAGGACACTTCTTAGGTCTTATGTGGAGGGTATACTGGAGAAAAACCCCAAATTTCGGAGAATGGATAACGCGGTGGGAAAGGAGGGGTTCAAATTGACCCTGTTGCTGAGATTATCGCCATTGTTTCCATTTGCATTGTCGAATTATCTGTACGGGGTGTCGAGTGTAAGATTCATGCCATACTTCTTCGGTACATTGTTAGGCTTCGCACCTGGAACGTTTGCGTATGTGTATGCGGGTGAGATCGGCAAGGTTTTAGCTTTTGAGGGAACATCTTCTGAGTCGTGGTACATTTATTTAGGCGGGATGGCCCTTTTGTTTTTGTTGTTGAAAACACTGGGAGACGTGGCCGCAGCGATTATCAAGGCCGTTGATGAGGAGGAATGAGAGAGTTATCACCGGATGCCTCGATGGTGAATCCCTGACAAGTTCGAGTAGCATTTGATGCCCTTCAGGGATTCTGTACCCCGTGATGCTACATTCTACGCCCGAACAACAGCGCAGCAAAGATCATAATATTCATTGTCGCAATGACGTACGAAGGGTTTTGGTTGATTCTGGAGCTGTCGAAATAACGAGAAACAGAATGATGGATTTGAAAAAGAACGACCCAATTAATGTAGCTCTTGCAATGTCGATTTCAACGGTAAAGCGATACTCTAGAAGAATTCTAATTCAGCATCGCCTTCTCCTACTGGTTAGTATACTTCCTTACGGCATTAGTACTTAACAAGGAATATCAACTCTTGGGATTAACAAAGTTGGCATCCGGCACCTTTCCTTCTCAAACAATATATCTACGGAGGAATCTCAGTAAACACGACCCAGGCTGAGTCAATGATGCCAAATACTTTATCCCTTTAATCTGCAATTCTCAGCGTAGCTTTTTGCTTTCCCACTTGCTACAATGGCGGCGGTAAGTAATATTGACCCACAACGGGCGCAATGCCACTCCCCCTCACAATATAATCCGAGCCGTCGCATTCTTACGGGCAACGTCGACATCTCAACCATGCCACAGCCAATGCTCTCTCTCTCTGAGCAGCTTTGAGTAACGAAGAAGTTTCGCAGGGTTAGCCGCGAACCTAAAACTGTCGGAATTAAGTCGAAATTCCCGGAAAGGACAAATACAGAATACGGTACAGACAGACCAAATAAAGGAAGTCAGAGTCAAATAATTATTAATTGCGTTGAGGATGGGACCTCCAGTGGCACAGAAATACCCCTTTTAATATTTTATTTAAATTTCCCTCAGCCCCACTCTCCGCAGGTAAGTACCATAGACAGACGACGTGTGACTGAATTACGCGATGATGAAGATGATGGTCGATGATGATATTAGGAGTGATGACAACGATAGAAAATCATGATGGTAATCGGCGCAATCCATGCTGCACCTAAGTCCGGAAACGATTGATTTACCTTGAATTTGTCGAAATCCTCATAAAAGCAGGGAGGTTTTTGTTGGAATTAAGTCGAAATTCCCGTAAAGGACAAATACGGAATACGGTACAGACAGACCAAATAAAGGAAGTCAGAGTCAGGCAAGGTTCAAAAAGTATCTTCAAGAAACGTGGAATATTAAGAAGTGACGTAAATGATTCGATGGGCACGCGACAACACGTGCATTGGCGGCCACCATCGTCTAACGAGTAGAGCTAAATCATATTCTTAATATTACCTGCAAGACTACCAATTGAATTGTTGCGAGTGATCATCGCGTATTATCATCTCATCAAGAATCAGTCGGGTGTCCTGTTAATGCCTGGAGTTCTTGTGCCTTGATGGCAGATTTGACATCCCGTGGGGTAAAGCCTTCAATGTTTTTTCGAATTGTGGGGACCATTGTCGATTGGATAAAGATTGACCCAGTTTTCTTAACATAGCTCTCACGTGGCATTGACAGATCCACATAAGGCATCCCATGGCACATCCCAGTCCCTCTGCTAAACTTCCAAGTTTCCTTCTGTG
>JALLPF010000189.1:0-18690 GCA_036939455.1 Cyclotella distinguenda | reverse complement strand
GGAAGTGGAGGCTTCCCTTTTGCTTTAGAAGTCTTCTTTGTAGCTTTCTTTTTGACTGCTGATTGTTTCTGAGTCTTCTTCGCTCCACGCTTCGTCACATTGGAAGATGAAGATTTTGTAGGAGCAGAAGACTGATCATCATCATCGGTGTCATTGTCTTCAGATAAGTCCTTCAACAAACAACAATTGGAACCGCTCTAGCAACAATATTCGAATCATCAGAATCCGACGAATCACCACCGCGTCAGCGAGCAACCGATGCGGCTCCAACCACAGGATCTTTGTCAGGTTGTTGAATAGGCACGAGCTTTGCAACCATGGACCTGGTCAGTGGAGAATCGGCAGTTGTGGTGCCGCGTTCTGCGGTGATGGTTGTCACCATGGTGGAAATGAGCGATGGCACCTGCAAAACAAGATTGACATCAACAAGATCGAATGTTTGATCCAGTCGCAAAATTGGATCAAACAGAGGGGTGTTTGATCGATTTTTTCGACTGGATCAAATTTTGAAGCTCGATCTGGAAAACAAAATGACCATTGTGACACGACCAAACCTCCGTAGTGACTGAGTTTTGGATCAAACAGGAGACCAAACACAAAAAAACGTTTGGTTGAACTCCGTAGTGACTTCCCTAAATGGTTCTTTCCAACTGGCACCAAGAGTGAGCCGACAAAAAAATACTGCCGAGGGACTGAAGGAAATTAACGTGCAACAAGTTTCTGACGAGTTAAACTTGAGACGAAACTTCTGAGAGAATGTTTAGATTTATCATGATGAAACTGCGGTTAGAAATGTGGCCGTTACCATTAACAAGGACCGTACATAAAAAATATACTTCTTCTTGCTGCTAGGGGTTAACACTCCCGGCAGTGCAATTTTCGTCTTTGACTTTTAGCGGTTTAGCATTAATGTATGTAAAGATTTTAGCTTACCACAACAAATATACTTCTCGTAGAAAAGTTTTATTTAACAAAACCTCTCTACGATTCCCATCATAAATATAATAAGACATGGTCATTTTCTTCAACGAAACAATTATTTGCTGTCGATGTCATTTCGTGAAGCAATTATTTGGTCACGATATCATCTTCGTGACGCAATTGTTGACGGTATCGCATCATGAAATAATTTGCTCGCGATGTGATTTTGCGAAACAGTTTGATCGCGATTTTTTATCGCGAAACAATTTTTTACTCACGATTTTTTTTGCGAAACAGTTTGCTCGCGATTTTTTTTCACAAAACAATTTGCTCACAATTTTTTTTCGCGAAACAATTTGCTCACGATGAACTCTACAGACACTGACGTAGGAATAAATACAATTTTCGCAAATCAATTTGCTCTTGATTCATTTTGCAAAACAATTTGCTCACGATCTTTTTTCGCAACACAATTTGCTTGCGATTTTTTTTCGTGAAACAATTTGCTCGCGATATTTTTTCGTGAAACAATTTTCTCGCGATATTTTTCGCGAAATGATATTATTATTGACCCACTTTTTCGAAACATCGAGTTACGTAAGTACAAGCTTGAACACAAAAAAGGTACATTTTGCTAGTAGTTCCTACTTTAATTTCTACACAGGGGTCTCCCCCAACTGGCCCAACAGTGGCCGCTGCCACCACTGTCGGCGGCCTTCCAGCGTTACCTCACGCATGCCTCCACAAGATGCCGCCATAGGGGCGATGCCACAGTAAGAGCGATGCCAACATTTGAGCGATGCCACCAACAGAGTGATGCCGCTTTGGAGCGACACCGCCACAGGAGCAATGCTGCTATGGTGCGATGCTGCTATGGAGCGTTGCTGCCATAGGAGCGATGCCGCCACAGGAGTGATGCCGCCTTAGTGGTGATGACTTTTCCGCCATTAGAGCGATGCCGCCTTAGTAGCGATGATTTATATATTTCTTTGTCACAAAGAATGTTTTTAGTATTGTCAAACAAGCGATATTTCATTCTGCAAATAGGGCAATGATTGACCATCAGGAGGAGATACATTTCGTGGGGATTTTGTTTTGCACAACAACAAAGAAAGGAGGCTATGATTGTGGGAGGCAGGAAGAGAGCGGCAAAGAGATATTGTTAATATTTACAGATGTTGGTTTATTTTTAAGAATCACTCTGGCACTGTGAAAACAGAATCGATTGATTCCTTCGGGCTTAAGCTGTATCTGCTGACAGTACTCATTTTCCGGAGTCGCCCCTCTTTAATTGATCGTTGTGCAAATGAAACCTTATGGACACACGATGGGAAACAGTTATTGACTTATATTGGATGTTGACTCATGACTTTGCGGATTTTATAACAATTTCATGATTACATTTTATTCCCCATCTCAGTGGGCGACATCCCCACAAGTGCAATTATAGTTATAGTTTCCTGTATTAAATCGCCATCACTGGCTCGCCTAACGTACTTTAAAATTTCAGTTTGTATATACATTTTAGTATTTGTACAAAACATATGTTTAGCATTTAAACTATCTAAAATTCTTTTGTCACTAGTATCACCGGACCCAGTTTCATATTCGGAGTCGGAGTCACTGCAAACATCCCTATGGGATCGCTTTTTCTTAGAGGCCTTAAGGCCCGCTTTTTCGAGCTTATCAAAACGCTCTGAGAACTGGGCGAAAGAGGATTCGGCCTTCTCGTAGATCTTGGATGGGACCTTGCTAGGGGTTCCTTTCTTGGGGTTCCCATCTTTATGGTACCTACGACACTCAGTGGTTTTGTGGGTGGTGTGCGCGCCCCCATGAGTTTTGCATAGTGAGCGTTCCGGCGTGTTCCTTCTTGCACTTATAATCCTTAGTGGGCAATGCAGCAAAATTTGTGGACTTGACGGGTTTATCCTACTTGTTGTCCATGCACTTCTTGATGGTCTCGAGGATAGGTAATAGAGTTTGCATTGAGTCCGGGACACAATCTTGCGTTAACTCGTAGGAATTCTGCCACTGGATAGGGTACATGCGAAGCACATGATTTGCAAGCTCAGCGTCGTCATGACACTGTACGGTCTAGGTGGCGCTGATCGCTTTTGGGCTGTCATACAAGCATGACAAATGGGTTCGATAGCCATTAAGCTGTTCTACCAGCTGAAAAAAATGCCGAACCGGTACCAGTTGGGGTGTCTTGAGGACGTTACTAACGTAAAAGCGTTGAGCCTCTGCCGCGTCGTGTTGAAACACGGAAGTGAAATCTCACACAGCCATTAAATGAATCGTGCGATTTTCCTCCCGGTTCTTTGTGAACTCATCCTTGAAGATTGGTCCACATGGCAATATCGATCTGTTTTTCAACGATCTTGTCCCAATGGTACCTTGCATCTTCACTGAGTAGATTTCCGTAGAGAGAAAAAATCTCTTCTGACACAGATTTTTGATCAGCCTTGGCCTTTTTAATTGTCGCAACCACGTCTGCGAGTTGGGCCTTTAAGTATGCGGTCCCTTTGCTTTCGTGAGGGCGTTCTGGAGAGTTCGTTTTCATTCATTCGCGTAGAATTCGGCATCAACGGCCTCATTGTGTATCGCGAAGAACCCTTTTCTCTTGTACACACTCAAAGCTTGTTGAACGTGCGTAACGAAAGGTTCGGGCATACCGGAGTGCCAGATCATGACACTAAACTCCGTTTTGTCCGGGGGTTTGATCTTGAGGGTCAATTCCTTCATGAGAATGGATTTTTTGACCTGATCTACTACCGGGATGTAGGGAATTGGCGGACGGCGGTTCCTGCTGCCTCGCTCGACCTCTACTTCCTTCAGACCCTCCGGCGATGATTTCTGGGCGCTCATTTTCTTCAGGAGATGACCGTGTCTTGTCCGCTGGATGAGGGTTCTGAAGGCACTTTTCGGCTCGGCTTGAATAACTTGATTGCTCATCTTGCCACGGTAATCCGACCGAGTATTTTGCTTTGCAATCGACGAAAACAGAGGAAGTAAGAGCGATCAGTTTTCAATGATGTAAACAGAAAACAAGTTTTTTTACTCAGTATTGTAGCTGAGTTTGACAGAGTTGGTTTGTAGTTAAGGTTATCAAATGATAGTGTCCTAAGCCGTGAATGGTGGAGGTTATGGATATGATGTAAAATTATGATTAGTTTAATTACTTTTTCTGACAAGCACTGAGATTGCCATCACAATACTATCAAAAATGGGATTGGTAGGATCATCATTGGATCCTATCATCCAAAAATGGAATTGGTAGGATCATCACAAGATCTGTCACCCAAAAATGGGATTGGTACTAGATTATATTTTGGGTGTGTAGATACGAAGCTATCCACCGGTCATACACAAGCATCTGTCAGTCGATGGGTTGGGTGCAACTTACGTAGGATAAGTACGTACTTATTCCTACTACTTATAAGTAAAGCATACCTATTATACTTATGATGATTACGGTATGAGAGGCTGATCAGAGTTTTGTAACTGCACCAATGATGCATCGACATCATTCTTTACGTTCATGTCAAAATCAATAATGGTCAAGTATATACGATTCTTCTGGTCCCAGGCACAATTTCAATCGGGGCGGTTCAACTTGGCGCTCCACCGGGAAACCTCTCATTTTGCGGTGCCTACGGTTACTACGACTCTGTCGCTGTCGATAGAACCACAACAATGGAACTCCCCACGCCGACTTGTACAACGACCGATTTCTTGTGCGCACCAGGGTCCGATTCTGCAGTCAGAAGGAACAATCCGATATTCCCATCTTCCCCAGAGTGAATGCAACGTAAAAAATAGACATATTACAGTTGATCAAACTTTCGGGGGAGAAACTAGAATCAGATCTGATCCGACTGCCAGTCCTCCAACTCCAAACTGCGATCCATACGGTTTAGAAGGCCGATCATTATCCCTGGAGAAGTGCATGAGTTTGATTTCAACTTTGGATGACGGATGGAAAGTTACCGACGAATTAGAATTCGAGATAGATTCAAATGACAACGATAATGTTGATGTACAGCCAGGTACAGGTACTAGATTGGACAACAGGGCTCCAACTTATCTTCAAAGGCACTATTATCACGAAACGTTCTATGCTGCATCTCGGTTCTTGACTCATGTATCGCTTCTTGCTGTAAATATCAATCATTATCCACAACTTTCATTGGAGAGGGTGCTAGTGGACGATATGAGAAAATTCAGCAGTAAAAATGATGATCATGACGCTCGCTATGATATTTCAAGTGACGAAGATAACGATGACAAGCGAACGAAGATCAAGGGATGGGTCTGTGTCAGTACTGTTCGTTGCTCCACCTTTCGACCTACTAAACGAAACAAGGGTTCTTTTAGAGATGAAGGTACCTCCCCTGAAAGCAAAATGGAAAAGGGCCTGACTTACCACGATTTCCATCTTGCCATGAGTATTGACGTTGAGGCCGGTCGAGTCGAGGTCAATCAATGGCTGTGGAAACTCAATAACGAGTAGAATAGAGTACAATATACGACGGAAAGTTTGTTTCTGTTAAATTATATTTATGTAACTTGTGGAAAACGTGCAAACAAATCCAACATGGCAACGTTTCCATCCACCATCACCAAAGATCTTGACGTATCTCCATCACCATCCACGATATCAGGATTTGCTCCGTTCTCGAGCAATATTTTCATTGCGTCAATATTTCTGGTACTCACAGCAGTTTGTAAAATACCGATCCCATCAAAATCGACTGCATTAACATTCGCGTGGGCGTTTATCAACAACAGCATGCAATCGATGTTCCCTCTATCCGCAGCAAAATGCAGTGCCGTTTGGCCCAATTCATCTTTATCATCTATATTAGCTCCATCATCAATGGCCCGTTGCAATTGAATTATGTCAGAGTGGGCAGACGCGTAACGAAGACGTGAATCTGCCGTTGAATCAAGGTCCGTATGAGCCTCCGATTCCAAACCCATCATTTGACTCTGCCGTATACCCAAACCATTCAAAGAATAATCAGTGACCATACCCTCATTAATTGGACAACCATCCTCATCCAACGGAAGACTCTCATCATCGTCATACACAAATTCAGAATTATCACCTTGAATATGGCTTGAGTTTCGGTAAATGGATTGGCCTCCACGCGAGAAATGCTGTACTACCTCAGCATATTTTGCCATGGCGAATTGCCTCGACAAACCGGAAAATTTGCCCCACGCATTATATTTTTCGGTGGCTACAATATTTAATTTTGAAGGCTTTGAGAATGACGCAATTTCAAACGTAACATGAACAAGATAGCACGATTCAACAAAGAGCGTGGAAGTCATGATATGCCAACTCACCTTGTCAACATTTCGATCCCCAACCAAAGCCTGCTTGTAGAGACCATAAAGCATGAGCCGATCCCTATGATCCAATGACCCATCCGTAAATGATCTTGCCAAATTTGCAGCATATCGAAATCGCTGTTGAAGCTGGTCGGATCCTAACCCATCGTCTTCAGCAGAGCGATTGCTCCCATTACTGCCACATTCCTCCCATCTCCCTAGTCGACGAAGCCTCCTATTCTTGCCCCATAGTATAAATGCTGCCGTCAGTGCCGCCGCTCCCGCGGTCATTAACGCAAGCTGTCCGTGATGTTGCCTCAATTCCATCTCGCTCTCCGGTCTTCTATGCTTTTAGACAATTCAGCGCTTGTTCTTTCCCCTCTCTTTGATAAAAATCATAAGATGAGATGATGATGATAAAGGTAGCCTGCGTAGCGTCGGTGGCTGTCGGTATTGGAGCCTCCAGATTTTTGACTCGCGACTGGCGACCCGCTAACTCCCGTGAATCACTGGAGTCATGTGCTTTTTTGATACGCCACTTTATTGTTCGCGTTGAACAGCCCTTCCGCGTTCAACCTATCGCCATCCGCTAGAAACGCCTCTGGCAAATTTTGAACCCGATAATAATTACTTATAATATAAGTAATTGTTCAATATAAAGTCTCAAGTTACACACCACCTAGTCTTGGACTCTCTCCCGTCATGTCGCATAGTGTCTTCGCAGGCCGAGAGAGCGCATCGTCTTGGTCTGTCCTACAGTATAACGCAGGATGAAGACTCGAAGGCTGTCGGATAATATTTCCAACAGTTCCCGCCCTCGCAATCGTCGTAATCGCCCAGTCAGACGTGCCTTCGGCAAGAAGAAGAACGAGGGACGCAGCAACATACCAGATAGCATGACCCAAACTTCCAGCTTCACCAAGACCACGTTCACAGATTCGTCCTTGGAAGACCCCGCGAATTGCCCCATTCATCCATCTGTGATTTTGAAGGAGAAAATCCACGGTCGTTGGCTCGTCATTCACGACGTCTGTCCTCGATGCGAAGGACACGTTACGAAAGCGCTTATTTTACGGCCTCCAGACAATAATGACAATCTTCGTGACGGCAGACGGAGGATTCAACGTCAACGACCTAACAATAGGAGACGAAGCTCGTCGAATGGTTCATTGCATTGCACGTCGCCTGTTAGAAGCGATGACAGCAGATGTCGACCGAATAGCAGACGGAATTCAGTAAATGGCAGAAGGGACTTTAAGAATGTATTGTATGACAATTCGCCTAGGAGGAATAATCTCGATTCCAATAGACGTCGCCTCGATAGCAGGAACAGAGCAAGACATTCTTCAAACGGTTCATGGCATGACATGTCACCCGCTAGAAACGACGATTACTACATTAGACGCCGTCCTAAAAGCAGGAGGAAGTCGAGGAATGGTAGAGGACACTCGTTCTCTGATTCATTGCACGACATGCAGTCACCCATGAGAATCGATGACTATTGCAACAGAGGCCGTCCCGATAGCAGGAGAAACTCAATGGATGGCAGAAGAAACTCTTTGGATGATTCATCAGTGAGAAGTGATGACGATAATAGAATTCGCCCCAGTAGTAGCAGGAACTCGTTGAATGATTCGTTGAGTAACGACTCGCCCGAGAGAAATTGTTATGGCTCCAACGCAAGTTTCAGCGGGGAAAACTCGTGGAATGATTCAGTAGACGAAATGTCTCCCGAGGGAAATCATAATACTTACGATGGACTCCGCCCCCGCACTAGGATGAATTCGTTCGTTGACATGGATGACTCTTTTCATGACATTGCACCAGAGAGAAATTATGATGATTGCAGTCGACTCAGTTCCAGAAGAGGGATAAATTCTTCCAATTACTTGAATAACTCGTTCACTGACAATTCGCCCAAAAGGTACGAACTCAGCAAACGCAGCCCCAAAAGAAGAATGAATTCTTTGAATGATTCGTTTGATGATATATCTCCAGAGGGAAGGGAAAACAACTGCAGACGCAGCTCCAGCAGAAGGAATTCGCTCGAATTGTCGCCACCCATCTGGAGGAGAAACTCCTTCAACGATTCCTTTGAAATACCTTCCTCATCCCACCAGCAACGTCTTCCTCAGAGAAACTCACGAAATGTTCCCTTCACTCAAATCAACAGCGGTGATGGAATTCTTAGGAACAAATCTCGAGAGGAATCTATTTCTCGAATACGGGAGAGAATATCCATTATCAACCGATCGATCGAATCCATACATGGTATCCCTATCAAAGGCACGGGCGAACTCACTCGGGAATTGACCGATCACGGTGCCGTTCGAATCAAATCCGAGAATTTAGCATTTTTAATACAACAGGCCAAGGACAAGGCCGAGAGGAGCGTCGTGTCGTCGGCATCGTGCTATCCCGATAAAAAACCATGTCCCCGAAATTCAGCGGAAAGGATGACGCCTGAACTGGGCAGAGTCATTATCTCACCCTTATCAAGAGGGGGATACAGCAGAGATCGTAGTCCCTCACTGCGTGCACAGGGCAGAAATAATAGAACTAGTTCTCAAAGCACGTCTTTGGCATCACTTCTTCAGAACCAGCTCGCTGCTGCAGGGGATAAAAGCTTGGCGGGAAGCAGGAAGACTCCTCAACGTGGAGAAATGAGCTCTGATCTCGGTAATTTGCCTCTGTCCCGTCCAGATAGACTTGGGACTTCACCACTATCAAGATTGCCAAGATGTCAGGATCAAAATTCGCTGCGGCTTGAGCGACATACAACGAATGAGAGTAGGTCTCGAGGAATCTCGCTTGGACCAGCTAGACTAAATCAGTCCTCATCAGAGCTACAAATGAAGTCACCGCACCTTAAGGATGATCAACGGAAGCTATACGTGAAATCCAGCGTCTCAAACCAGAGCCTGATAGATGAACACGATGGACCAAGGAATCATGTCGTGGGGGAACACGACGGGACTCCACCGTCCCGACGTCACAGACGTAGTACTTCGCCACTGTCAACATCTCGAAATACCAAGGATCATTTTCCTCGATCGCCCGCGCAGAACAGAACGAACAGCTACCAGTCTCGAAGCACATCTTTGGGACCGAATATTCGTCTTGATCATTCTCAAGAGCGAAAGACGAAATCTACAATTATCGAGCGTTCGTCGGTCAGAAACCCACACCGGGACCATAGTACGAAACCCGCCGCCAGTGACCACGATCGTATGGTCAGCCAAATGTCATCAATTTCTTTCCTGAGTGAAAAACATGTTTCTCCAATGGATCAACTTAATGCACGAAGCCCTTCACCACAGTCGAGAAGTCGTAATTCTAAGAACCATGTTCCTGCTTCACTTCGTCAAAATAGTATGAATCACTTCAGGTCTCGCAGTGCTTCTTTGGACCCAGATCGACGTAATGAGACCTCATCAGAGTGGGAGATCAAATCAAACCGCCGGAAAGAATATCGGCCTGTTGGTTATTCGGAGCAAGTTAACTGTGCCGCAAAACCCGCGGTGCGCTCGGTGGATCTGGCCAATGTCGAAAGAGCACTGAAGAATATTAACAGCGCCATCGGTGATCGACAAGAGGAACCTGTACCTCATGCTCTATCAGAGGGTAACTTTTCGTTGCCCTTGATCGAACACGGAATGAGTCCTACCAAGTGTCCTAAGTCGGAGCATTTAGTTCCTGCTCGTGCGCATTCACATCGAAAACACCAACAAATGCCTGTTCGCTTGATTGACCATTCACCACAGCCCCTGATAGAAGACAGACAAAATCCTGTCGCGCATCATGGACGTCAAAAGGTGGCTCGAGACCCAACCTTTCCTCCGCCGCCCCCTCCACCGAGACCACTCTCATCACATGATCCATGCCCACTTCAACTCAACCAGTCTTTTAACCAAAGCAGTTCATCTGCGAATGATTCGTGGAGGAAGTATCAAGTTGGAGGCGACAAAAGTCTTGTTGTTGAACTGGAAAATAATAGTCGACAAAATCAAGAAAATGACGACTGGAAGAAATACAAGGTCGGACAGGGCAAAACTGATAGTACGATCAGAAACGTCAGCCCCGGAAGGAGAGGAAGTAGCAAAATGTTTGGTCGAGCTCCCGAAAATCTATCACTTGCCAATCGTCCAGCCGTCAAGAGTGTTAACCAGATGCCCTTCACTGATCAATTCGGCGACTTCGGAATATATACAGGTCAGGTAAATGAAGATGGCCGCCCACATGGAAAAGGAAGCATGAAATACGACAACGGTGTCTTTTACGAGGGGACATGGACTGACGGTTGTCAGGATCAAAAAGCAGCTTCTCAGTACAGTCGTATACGTAGCGGTTTTACATCATGGCAGGGTCAGGGAAAACACTCAACCAAGGGTGGGATCGTACTTCCCTGGAACGCCCGCAAGAATGATTCCTACGATCCGAACAAGAAGACAAATGTGCGGGGCATGGAATGGATCGACCTCAACGGAGACTCTGGTAGATACACTGGCGAAGTCAACTCTGACAAAATGCCGCACGGATTTGGTGTTATGAAGTATGATTTCGGTCTGATTGCGGAAGGCGACTGGAACAATGGAGTCCTGAAGGAAGGACCACAAGACAGAATAATCGGTGCAGCAGCAAGTAGCATGTCTGTTGGGCCTAGTGGGATGTCAGTCAGTGCTGGTGCTCGAGAATTCAGTGGCGCTCTGTCTGTCGGACCGGGAATGTCTATCGGACCAGGAATGTCTATCGGACCCGGTTCAGTGTATAGCGGAATGTGTATGGGCGGCGTTATGCCCATGATGTACCCTCAGCCAATGCAGTTTGGGGGCATGCATCCAATGATGATGGGGCGTGCTCCAAACAGTGCGCAACAACATGCCATGCTATCCCAGCAAAATGCCTTTCTCAAGAATTCCATGGGCATGTACGGTGGTGGCAGTGTATTTTGCCCTCCTCCTACAACAATTCATCCTGCCCAAATAACACCTCTGATGCAGATACCGATGCATATTCATCAACATCCAGAGCACAACAAAGACATTCCTCCTATAACTGAAATCAAGATCCCACCTAATTAGATTTTAAATATTACGATGTTTCAACTCGTAATATCTAATGAATTACTTGTAAGACCAATGACATAGGTAGATACTGAATATTACGATATTTAAAAATCATATAAACGAACGATCATGAAGTCACGTGTGCAATAACTTCATGTCGACCTCGACTAGAATTGAAGCAAAATCGAACGAACCAACTTTGCTTATATTTTGAAAAAAGACGCTCCTTGCCCCTTGCCTTAAACATATCACAGGGATTGCAACTTGCAACATGGTATTTTCAAGGAAGCCTCCATCACTGTCTGAGACATTAAATTCAACAATAGCAACATCGGGTGTCTTCACTTTGAACGAACATATATCTGAATTCCACTGTGGACAGAAACCATTATCTCTGACCGTTTTTGTTTTCCATTCAGTTGTTTCGTGTAGACTTACAGTGTCCAAATCAATGTCATGCAGACGTATTATGACATACGGATCGATAACTTCGCCTATCTTTTCACCGTATGGTTTAGGCAACAACGATCCTGATAACACTCTCATGTTAAGCAATACATGTGACTGTACCGAAGGTTCACCTTCCATAGATAGGAGGCTAAGAGGCTTGAGCACATAGCCGCAACCACCATTCTCTCGAAACCGTCCATCATTCAACAGCATTGAAGAATCACATGTTTGGAAATTAAGCGCAACGAACTGACACCCCATCGCCCATGCAATCAACGGTTTGTAATTAGAGCTATCGACTCTTGTTCCAGACGGATATGTTCGAGACATGTGATCTCTAGAATTGTTTTAGTCGAATTCGCGGATGTTCATGTATTGAGGGAGATATAACTCGTCACGATTTTCATGGAAAGTCATGCACTGCAACTCACTTGTTGTATTCCCTCCACGATGATATACTATCTCGACATTTGGTTAGCCTACCGATCTTTCCTTCGCTGAAAGAGTACATATCAGTGGATGGAAGCTCCACACTGGTTGAAAACCCATGAAACGAAACGCCATTAAAATAGGTTAGCCCAGCAAGGGCTGATTCGGATGTAGCGAGCGCTTGAATCTCACACTCGTCAGTGGACCTTGATTCAGTTCCATGAGTTGAATCGCCATCATCATCATCATCAATATCTGGAGGATGTTTTCCCTTTATGACGACACGACCAACCAGTTCCATTGGCGACGGCAATATTTCCCTGTTATCCGGTACATACAAAACATAATTCAGTGTGTTTCTCAGAACGTCGGCCATTGTTTTTTGAAACGGTGGCGTGCAATGGTTTTCCAGGGAGAGGATAATTGGCAGGGTGTCTGGATTGGTATCAATGTAGAATCTGACTGCTGAAATGACAGATTGAAAAGGGATTTTACTTGTCAATGTGTATCCATGGTAGACTACTGGGTTATGGGAAAGTGAAGAGGTAGGATCGTCCCAACAGTCCAGCTCCAGGCACTTGCATCCTCTTCGGAAGATGGGTAAGGTCAAAGAAAGAAAACCCGTTGCGTAACAGGGACCCAGCGCAATACGTCTCACCTTTGCAAAGCAAGAACATACATTTCGACACTTGATGTTGATCTCAGTTGGTCTCCTGTCTACATAACGAGGTGAAAAAATCAATCCATGGTGTAATTAACTTTGTAAATATGAACAGGTTCAATTTGCTGAAAACACCCCTTCCTTACCAGGTATGTATTGTGACTTGTATTTATCCAGTAATGTGAAATTGGCTCATTTAATGTAGAGGGGTCAAATTCTTTCTTTTCTGGGCTAAATATGTCGTTTCGATAGCCAGTCAAGTATTCATCGAACAACACACGATTAATTGCGCTACTATCATCTCTACTTCCAATCCCTCCCCCTTGAGCATCATCACTGGACCTCAAAGTATTATTTAGATTCGCAAATATCTGTTCAACGCCGCACAATGTGGCTTCGAATTCGTTCTGCGATTGGTGCAGAAATTTCGTTAGGAACTCCTGAGCAGTGACTTCATCAACATCTATCCCAAAGCAACGATAAAAAATTTGGTCACTCATTTCACTCCCATTAAAATGTTCGTGTTTAATAAATCGCAGAATATCGAGGCATTCGTTAAAATCGATTCCTTCGACTTCCTCCGAGGTGTTGCGCTTAATGTAGTCATTGAATAGTTTGTGAGCGACGTCTTGTTTCATGTAGATGTTGATTCTAACGAGCAGTTGCAAAAATTCAGGTTCTCGTATCATACCAGATTTATCCCAATCAATATCATACCATGAGTATCGCAATAAGAGCTCTTCTCGACTAACGCGCAATTTCGACTCATGATAAACTTTGCGTACCGTGTGTATGTCAGTCAATAACGACATTCTGTCTTCGTCGGAGACAACGAGGAAGTCGATATTTTCCATGTTTTTGTGGAAGATAGAAACCACTTGTTTGGCATCGTAGTGATCTCGGCATGCTTCTAATTTTTGGCTTCCCACGTAACCACTGACAACAAACACAATATCAGCGACATCAATCACCTTCATATCACGGCTGGCCTGGACCGAATGACCAACGACGGTTTCTATCATCTTGGAATAGACCTTGTACCCACGGTACTGAACTCTGTCCTTGAAGCTCTCCTCTCTGGCATTCATCTTGTCGTGAGATATGAACAACGTAAATAGGTCATCGGAAATGGTAAAGATGCGAGGTACGATGTTGCCTTTAGATGACACCTTCATGATGGGCAATCCATCCTTGAACTTTGGGTTAATCGATGATATTTTCGTCATTGCCGCACCGAAACATGTTGAGGGGGTCGTGGTGATGAGACGACGAGATCTTCGCGATGAACGTTTGGATCTGAGGTGGTTCATGATCAGTTGTTCATGGTAAAGCATCCTATTTTACGGTCCGGAGGGCACATAAATAACAGGCGTGGGCGCATAGAGTGGCCTGACGGTGGGACTTTCATCCGATGTCACCGAGTTTCTACTGGATACCTTTCTACTGTAAACCCTACTAGGTAGGTAGCGTACTCTGTCATTATTTTTTTGCCGTGAATGCCCAGCACCTCCCAGCATTATACGACGACGATGTTGTCATCTCCAGGAGCCCATAAGGAGCATCTCGTTAGACTCGGTCAGCTTCACTGTGCAAGCTTCCTTTGGATGTCCCTTCTTGCCGCAGCGGAAACACTCCCTATCTTTGTAGAATTCTTTATCGAACTCAACAATCTTCGAATCATCATTACCAGCCTTCTTCTTGCCGTCCCCCTNCCTTTGGATGTCCCTTCTTGCCGCAGCGGAAACACTCCCTATCTTTGTAGAATTCTTTATCGAACTCAACAATCTTCGAATCATCATTACCAGCCTTCTTCTTGCCGTCCCCCTTCTTTCCTTTCTGGGCAAACGCGGTACCCTCTGACGTAACCAACAGAGCTGGCTTCTTGGAGTACTTATCCAACAGTAGAAGAGTCTGTTGGGGATTTATAGGGTAGTTGTCACTGTCCTTGGTATAATCATCTGACAAGGCATTCTTGAGATGATCATGATCCTTGTTGCTCGTCTTCAATAGTCCAAAACCTATGAACCTTTCACGAGCCTGAGTGTCCACTATGTCTTTTTCAGCGGACGTCAGTGCTTGATATGACATCTTGTACTCCAACTGAGCACAATAGTCACGAGTCTTGTCATTGGCAAACACTCACCCGAATGACTCTGCTACCTCCACCTTCATTACAAACATTCTATAATATTCGGTGTTAGACAAGTTACCCTGCTTAGCATTATAGACTTGCATATATTGATCCCATACTGCAGCCACCGGGTACTGATCCTCAGTCTGCTTGAGAACGACACTCTCAATGAGCTTGTAGAGCTCGAGTGGATCGTAGGAAGCACTCACCACCTCCCACGTCTTTTCCTGCTTCATCTTGTCGAGCAGGAGTTGTGTACACTGTCCAATGATGAGAGAACAAACTTGCCCACGATGCTTCTCTAAGGTTGCTACCCTTAAGCTGTAGGTCTTTCCATCGCTGTAGAACAGTGCTGCCTCCTCAGATGTCAACTTGTGAGGCACAGGTTGCCGACTCTCAAACTCGAGGTCAGCAATCTCATTTTCGAGCCTTGCTATAACCAGCAAGGCCTCGTCATCAAGTACAGGCACACCCCCACCTACTGCTGCTGCTGTTTGAAGGGTAGCAAGCCGAGCTTGCATGGCAGTCAACAAAGTCGACTGCTTAGTCCTGACTAACACTTCGTACTCCCCATACCGTTTCATGGTGGTCGAGGAATACTTTGGTTGAGAAACAATCACTCTGCTCCGATTCTTGAGCTCATTGGCTATATCCTCACCATACTTTACACCAACGAGCTGTTGGATTTTCTCCATGGAGATGCGCATTTTATCTGCCGCACCGTGGCCGCCGTAATCGAATACATGGCCCTCGAGCTCTTTACATAGGCCCGACTTGATGGATTTGGGTGTTGTTGAATACCCAATGCCGCGGCCGGATTTCCCCGCACCACTTCGACCATCGCGTCCACCGCGTCCGTCGACTCGTCCACGCCCACCGTTCCTAGTCTGAGTCATTTCCTAATCTCAGCAATAGTACCTCGATGGGACATCCTTGGCGAATGTTCCTCACTACTCGTATCGGACACAAACTCGCCGAGACTTCTTAAAATAATGTTGGAGGAGAAGGCTCGACAGGTCCCGTCGCCGCCGCTCGACCGTAGTAAACACACCTGCCCTGTCTAAGCGGTAGTAGGCGTCGCCGTCAAAGAGAAGACCCTACTAAAGCTACTGGGGTTGTAATCGCAATTGGTGATTATTTTAAGAAGTGAATCGTTAGGGCAGTTCAGTTGCTCAAAGATCCGAANCTGGGGTTGTAATCGCAATTGGTGATTATTTTAAGAAGTGAATCGTTAGGGCAGTTCAGTTGCTCAAAGATCCGAAAATCTTTCTTTCCCGCATTTCCCGCATTTTTACATGCCTACGTCTGACCCAACAAAGGTGTTGGTTTTTCCTTGATCTTCATCCACAATGATTCAAGATCTCCTTTCTTTGTTGGTATCACTCCATCATTTTTGGGCCTCTTACACTTAATGGCAGTCTTCAGCATTTCGTTTGTCACCTTGGATCCTATGTTCATCGCCACTTTGATATTTTGATACGCATCAATCAACTTTGACCATGCTCGCTTTTTCTTTGCAGCAGCAATGACTTTGTTGCTCTTCTGCTAGTTGAACATGTCGAATACCCTCATCTCGACAGTGCTCATCAAGATGCCCGTTGCCATTTCCAAGTTAATTCCAGCGGTAAACCTTGACGATTCCTTATAGATCTCATCGTAATTCAGCGTGAGTATAGATGTGTCAATGTGGTTTATTCGACGGCCAGATCTGTGAGCAAGAAGATTGGCAATGTTTGCACCAATAAGATCATGATGCATCTAATACCTCGGCTGTGAAGGGCATATTAATCTTCTGTCTGTGAACTTCTTCTGGAGCAGAAGCAAGGATTTCAGGATCCATCAAGGTATTCCTATTGAAATGATACATGCCCTTCTCCGACATGGCTCGCAGTGTCCAATCTTGTCTCATGAATTAGTTGAGTACTGCATCCCTTAAAACAAAAACGGTCTCAGAGGGCAAGACTTCTGCTGGTTAGTCATGATGTCTCTTCTTCAAAAATAATTGACTCTTTGAACGTGATAGTGCCATTTTGAAAGTTCCATTCTGTCTCACATCGTCATGCAATTGCCACTTTGAAGTTCCATAAGGAGCACCAAGCATTGGCAACCATTTTGTCGTTTTTCATTCATATATGTGATGAATTCAGGGTTCATTCACGAAGAGTGCCTATCAAGAATTATGTTTGGATAGAAAGCTTGCGCACTTCCATCAATGCCGTGCTTGGTAACACCATTACCAAGCTTGTCCATATTTTTGAACACTTCTACTACGTCGGGGCCTGTCATTGATGCATTGGGAGAAGTGGCAAAATGAACAGGAACCTTTGTTCCATCTGCGTGGATTAGGGGAAGACCAGGATATCGTTTGCCAAGACCAAGTTGTTTCTTGTGTTGTTCTCGTTGAATTCAGCAAAAATATTAATCCCAAGACACCATTTTGGATTTAATGTTTCTCCTGCGAAGATGACGACAAACATTACCAATCTTGCATTGAAATCCGTGATGGGGACAGCAGTGAAATGTGAGTTCTTAACCTGGACCACTTCTCTTGGTATGGTACCTGTTGCAACAACCTTCTTCTCACCACCATTTTTGCTATCATTCTTTCCATGCGTGTTGTCACCAGTTTCGTCCATGCAGAAGACATTAATTCGACGGTAGATATCAATTGTAACTGAACATCCAAAGGCAAGTGTCTCATCGCTAACATGATTCCCATCTGCATCCATGTGAATTATAGGCTCAAATTTTTGGTTGCCAGCTTTGATTAAACCAGCTTCAAATTGATTGTACATTTGCTAAATGCAGGGTAGGTGCAATGAGCATGCCGGTTCCGTTCAAACTTTCGTCCAGCTTTAGTATCAATGTCAGGATTAGATTTCTTGAAACCATTCACCATCAAATTCCACCCAATTGAATTCCTTGGTAAGGGTGTCCACAATTTTTTTCCACAAAACGAAAGCACTCTCATACTGTGTTCCTTTTATGAGACTATTTGCCTAAGAATTTTTTGCTGACACTTAAAGCACTGTGTAGACTGTTTGCAATTGAGAGGTATGATTTTAATACAGCTTCCATTTCAAGTAGTGGTGTCATTGACCCTGGGTGCCATACCTCAAGATGCCCTGATTTCATACGCGAGTGAATAGTTTTGCCCTGGTATGTCAAAATCATTGTCATCAATCTGGAATCTTGTCTTTGCGTCCTCAACAAGCATTTTTCTTGTACCTATACCACTTGAATTTTCTTCCCACTTTCTTCTCTTGCATTCTCTGCTTTCTTCTGTTCAGCCTCAAACCTCTCAGTGACCCAATTAACTGCCTGCTATTTCTGAATTTCAACGTGTCGTTTGTTTTTGTCAGTAGAACCTTCTGGCCGGCTTCCATTGTTTGGTAATTGAATACTACCATTAGCAACGTCTGATGAGTGTGACAGCTTAGGCACAACCGCGATGCTAGCTCCAGAGGCTGGGGAAGGAGTATGAGCTTCAGCTGAAATAATCTTGTCCACGCTGCTGCTGGAGGATACCATTTCAGTGTTGATTGTCATGGATGTCTGCATTGGATTACTACTTGTCAATTGAGGAGAGACTTCTTTGTTCAGATTTGCAAGTTTAATTGAACATTCTTTTCTCTGGATTGAAGGTATGGGAAATAAGCTGATTCTGCAGAATCTAATACTTTGTAGGGAGT
>JALLPF010000188.1:0-14252 GCA_036939455.1 Cyclotella distinguenda | reverse complement strand
CGTCTACCTCTAGGTAGCTCAAACTCCAAGATAAGAGCTAGTACTCCACCAACAAGGACCTTAAAAACAAAGAATTGATTCGATCTGCAGTATTAAGTAGATAGAGTCGAAGTCATTTAACGATTATCGAATATTTCATTCCATTACAAAATCAAGCTAATCCACCGTGTCTGTAGACTCGAATTCTTATGGACAACATACAACAAACGGTGATATCATCGCATACGATTCTACTGGCGGATGTATTATACTGCCTTGCCCTGAACGCATCGTCACGGAGTGGGCTATACCCCATTTCTCTACTATCCAGGATGGGATGAGATCGTTTTCGTAGGACAATTCCGACAAAAAATGATTCCATCGGAAGTTTACAATGATGGCGGGGAGAAGAATAGGATCAATTCAATAACAAGCCATCCCGATACCTGGGCGCGTGGATCATCTGTCATTCTTTCTTGCGACCGTAGAATCGAACTTGACATTATTTCACCATGATGGAGCAGATGAATTACAATGTTTCAGGACTGTGGTTTCCAAACTCCCGGGTTGTACAGTTACCAGAGGATGTTATTGCTCGTTCTCACCTCGGGATGGGACGGGGCATGATATCATTGGTAAGAATCGGGTGGAAAGGATGAATCTGATGACGAATGAATTGGCGACCCCGGCTCGGGTGAACGGGACAAATTCAAATTTCTCGTTCAATGCAGTCGTTGGAGGGGAGTGGGACTCTGAACATTTCGTCAGTCTAAAATCATTACATTATTTTGAGGGTGTCCTCCAAGGAAAGTACCATGGGATGCGTCGGTCCGTGGGATACCATCATGACCTCTCTTGCCCAATCATATGTCATCCTTGCCTTCTTCCCAAACGCTTCATCCGGGGACTTCCCCGCTGCGGCGTACAAATCACCCAAAGTGTATAGTTGCAACCCCAGGAGAGGATGATGCTGCACATGTGAAAACGCAACTACAAGAAATGACACGATATGTTCGCACTCTTCCAAGGCCTCACGAAGGTTCCCATTCGCCAACAGGGCGGATAGATACGCACAGCGAATCGAGTAGAGTTCGAAATGAAACGGAGAAATATCCTGTCCCTCCTCTCGAAACAATTCAATCGCACGAGAGAGGTTGAAGAGTTCCCCTTGTTCGTCTCCCGCCAGCATGCATTGGCTCGCCAGATCGCGATAATGATGAGATCGCCGAATGTTCTCACGGTGGTGAAGAGCGTCGCGGGCACGGTTCGGACCCGTCAAGGATCATCCAGAGAAACGTCCACGAGGGCAGGTATTTCCCTGGCTTCTTTGTCGTCTCCCGAAAAATGCAAGGACGACTTCATGAGCCTTTCTTTAAGGGGCCAAAGATTCCAATCGTTCACTTTTTTCGGTAGTTTTAGGGAACATTCGTCGTTGCATCGTCTGCATCGGCATTGGAAGTCATGAGTCTGCATCAGACGCGACAGGCGCTCTGGAGAGGGCATTGCCAAGTCGACGTACGAATGTGTGAGCTCTTCTCCGCCATGAATATCTCGACAGGCGACTATTTGAAGTATTGGCGGATGATACGTCGTGGATGTATTTGCAGCCCCAAACTTGTAGCGAATGATGCAGTTTGGATCGCATGAATGATTTAGCAATGCTGCGCAGGGATATACTCCCTCTCCTATGTGTGCGTGCAGGGAATCGACTATACCAAAGTTATTCTTCTTGAATGCATTTAGGGTTCGTTGGATTGATTGATCGATATTGATTCTGTCATCATTGTTGCAGCAATTGTTGTCGTTGTAGCCCCAAATATCAATGGCTGCATCATCGTTGTTTTTCTTTCCATCTTTGGAAGCGGTAAACGATCTCATTATTTCTTTAGCAAGTCTGACAGCCGGATCCTTTTGCACTAGTCCGCACGTTGGACTTGACGATGTGTAATATTCCAGAGATACCATGAGAGAGTTAAAATGTCGACTGCCGCAGGAAATCAAGACGTTTTCGGACCCTTCGCCGATGGAGTCCGACCTATTCGCACCATCTTTGTTGCATCTCAGGATCGAACAGGTATTGTGTGCCACCGAGGCGGAATTTTCCTTTCTATATTTCAGCAATGAAAATGTTCTCAACAGCAAGGGCATGGCATCTTCCTCGGCGCCGGTTGGATTCGTTCCTGTCGAGCTTTGTCGCTTGACGTAAAATTGACATTCTGGTTTATGATGCAACATCCAATCTTCTGCCTTGTCAAAATGAATAAAAATCCCCAAATGGGCTTAGAATGGGTATTGGGTTCATTAAAGTACATACATATTTCTTACAATCAAAGAAGTGGCAAGCAACCACTCACTTGACACGACCGTGAACAATAGTATGCAACCTTGCATTTAGAACAACGGCCGAATTTCTTCCTCCTCCCAATACCACAGGACGTGATGTTATCGACTTCTGGAACGAAACAGCGAGTACATCTTCGTTTGCTATCATCCGCATCGTCACTCGATTGTATGCCGGACGAGGCGGGTAATGAATGAGCCAGGGGTAAGCATTGAAGTATCACAGTCCCGGCACTGATATCTTTGGTGGAGAATACGTGTAGGCCGTTAGGACCAGATTTGGCAATCACCATGAATGGTTGGTTTTCATGAGCGATGTGATAGTTTTCAGAGACGCAGCATAACTGGTATGTCTTTGCTGTCATGGTGACCTTGCGTCTGTTGGATGAAGAGATAGCAATTCCACTCGCTAGAGGGACTGCAATTTGGTGTTTGTGTCAAGTCCAAAGTCCACCGTGAGGATATTTTCAGGCGTCATGGTCTTTGAGGAGATTGATGTGCAATTAGTTCAAGAGATGAGAGAGGGATTGGTGGACGACGCAATCTACAGCTGGTGGTCTGGGTAATTTTTTTATTGTAGTAGAGTACTTTACGATAGAGTAGAGAAAAAAAGGCATGAATGTTTTGAATGTAATATGCCGTTTTGGATTGCTTTTTTTCTATTATTTCGCAGGACAAAGGACAGCATGAACGTCTTTCACAATCACGACCGACTTCCCGACAGCCCTACGGCATCACCGACAAAATTCAGAGAATCCATCATCCCAACTCTACGACCCTACAGATCATCTCATAGCGACAATGACCGACGATGGATGGGGCCGACCCGATCGCTCTCGTTATCATGTCACCAAGGACCACGATCGCGAGGGTTGGGGGAAGAAAGGTGAAACTAACACAAAGGTATGTTGAGTTCCTCTCCTGATGTCCCTAGCACGTTTGTCTTCGTATATTATTACATCATGTTACCTTTGGAATAATTAAATTAATCACAAAAGGTGGATGCGATGAAGTTAGATGACCCATCGGCATTGACCCAAGCTGATGCGTTCCAGGTTTCTCTTCCAGTAGATCATGTCCTCCCACGTACCGATGGAGTACCTCTCGCTGAAATCAATCAATTGTACTTTAACGAAACGGGACTCACGACGGATCTGAAAAAGATGTACTTTACAGTGATGGACAATAAAGGACCGTCTCACGATAAGTTATTTACAGCCGTGTTTACCTGGCCTGTGAGCGGAGAACATTTTGCCTGCGGGGAATGGTCTGGTGCCAAGAGAGAGAACTTCAAGGTGGGCGACCTGTATTGGTACAGTAAGTGATTTTGGTTTCGCGGTTGAATAGTAGAGAATTTCATCCTCAGAAATCTCTCACCGTGAATTGTAACAACTCTTTTATAGAGACTAAAAAGGATGCAATGACGGCGGCAGCAGCCCGAGCATTGGACTGCTTCTCTCTTCGCCGATGCCAATGTATAGACAAACGCCCATTTCAACGATGCCAAGACCCTCCATATCTTTATCCTGAAGATGCACCTCCCTTACCAGACTTTCCTCCCACCGCATCATTGCCGAAAAAGCTTGAGATGGATGTTCAATGCTCCCACAAGCTGAAACCAAAACAACTCTTGAAAGAGTTTTACGATGTTTTTGAACACAAGCTGAAATACCAAGGTGGTTCATTAGAACTTTCCGTTAACTTGTGCTTCACTTCTTGGTCAAATCTTTTGACATCGCCAGAGACGAGATTTACCTCTGTATTTACCTGCCCCTTGACCGGGGAGAAGTTTGCTAGCGGTATGATGTGTGAAGGGGAAGGCCATGATTATACGACGGATTGCATGTTCTACGATGATAAAAAGGGAAAACTTTTGTTCCTAGATAAGGGTGTCCGCGAGTCTGTTGATGACAAAATTGAGTTTGAAAAGATTGACTTTGTCTGGTACCCAACGAAAAAGGAGGCAGAGAATGCAGCTGCAGCTCGGTCTTTGGACTGCCTTCTGTTTCGATACGGTAGCGAGCACCTCGTGAATCCTGCTAGTGATCGGGGTGTAGAAAACGTCTTCAAATCCCGGTCAGGATTTTGCCAAGAGAATCCATACTCTCTTGAATCGACTCCCATTCGTTGGAAGGTTATTTCTGAAACAGTCGATGAAATTATTATAATGGATTTGACCAATGGAGTGCAAGGCTTCGTACCCTGGTTGCAAGTTCCAATGGAAGGCATGTTGACGGACAATGAATTACGCAGCATATTGAATGATAGTGGTGATGAAGACGACTCATTTTGGGTCGCCTTCAAAAAGAAGCGAGGCGTTCTGCAGATCGCGGAAAATATGAATTAGCAGCTCGTTAGATATTACTATAAATCCCCATTTTTTAATGATATGGTTGTTCATTGTTGACCCTCATTCGTAAGAATCATCTTCATCTACAACGATTTCATCGCTAGTATCATCGTCCTCGTCACTGTCAACAATAAACCAGCCCGTTTCCCAGTCAAAATTACTCCTTAATGCAACACCTATCCCCGTGCCACCTGAAAAGAGAATCCAGATCAAAAATTACTTCGAAACGAGATAATAAATCAAACAGTCATATCTGGCACTCACTACTTTCGTAATAGTACCCTCCTTCGTTTACAAATATCAGGTGCACCTCGTCTCCGTGACTACCATCATATGGAATAACTGTACCATCCAATGTAACAAATAGAGGGTCGCCGATGCGCAACGGTTCAAAGTCTCGGTCTTGTAGCGATTTGTGAATTATCACGGCGGGAAAATTGGGATTGGATTCGTCATTCTGCCAAGAAATCTTTCCAGATAGCTCGCCTGGCCTAACTGCCGGAGCAGATCGATAGCATGGAACCACACCATTGGGGTAATTTTTTTTCAATTCTTCCAGAACCGTTGGTTCCTCCACATCATTGTTGTCTCTTTCAAGTTCCAAATTCCTCAGATGTAGGAATTCCAGCAATGAATGCATCGCTGCTTGCGTCTTCTCAACGACATCATGTCTTAACACTCCCTGGGGCACTGGTCCTACTTCAATCGTAAAACCATGCCTCCCGCATGAACTTAAGTTTAGTCGGTCTTGTCTTTTGGGTAGTGCGTGCATCAGACATTGGACTGATTCGTAACCATATTTACTTTTGCACTGATGCATGACATATGCAGCGGCGGCGGACATGAGAGAATCACCTTCTGGTATTATGAGCGAGATTCCCATATTTGCCGTTGTGGTATGAAGGTCGATAACTACATCTGTGGTGGGTTCTGTGTTGAAACTGTCGTCATCGAGAATGTTGATGTCGGAATTGGAGCGCACCGCTCCGAGTTTGGGGCCTAATATTGATTCGATTTCACGCGCACGGATCGCTTCGTACGGAAGCGATGCCGTGAAAGAAGACTCAAAAGCCCCATCGGGAGGAGAGTTATTGTTGGGATCGCGCTCACTGGAGGGGCTTAAGTTTTCGATGTTAGGTTCAGCGGCAGAATGTGTTGTCACCCTCTTCAGCTTCTCCACGCTGAATTCACGGTTTAGATCTGCATCGACAAATCTTTTGTTTTGTTTATGAGCGACGGGATTAGCAAAGAGAGTGCCGATGTGCAAACTTGGAAAGTCAGCAAAAATATTCTTGTCGACATTGTTGAATGATTGATCGTTCCAAACTTCACGTTGCTTCTCAATCGTCTTGATACACCAAACTCCCTAAATGATAAAATGATAATGTCGTAGTTATTAAAAGTCAATAATTAGTAACACAATAATACATGACTCGAGTTTCCTCTGATCCAGATTCGACTCACTGTGTATTCATTGCCGTGTGTTCCACCGACAACAACTACTTTTTTGATGCGCCTAGAAAACGGAGATACAGTCGCCAAGGGTGGAGCATGAGGGTATTTTCTTTGTTTTGTCATAGCAATATTCCCTTCGTTTCCGTTCGTCATAAATCTCAGACTATTTCTCGCAGTCGTGGAAGTCGATGCAGCGAATGCCGAACAGATAAACTCCCCCCGCAGTGCCGATGCAGGGAAAGCCGCTGTAAAGAACGACGCGGAGACTGTACTCAAAAAGAAGGAATGACGAGAGCGGGGGAGCAAAAGGGGTGACGTTGATGTCTTTGACTTCGAGATGTTCGCCGAGGACAATACTAGGCCCATTTTTACGTCATCTGATTTTCAATGATATGAAACGACGGAATTTTTGCGAGCTATTTTTGATTCGTATACGCACCGATTTCCTAGCCAGGTACCTGCCCCGCAAGGAACGGGAAAAATAAATTAGCGTAAATGGAATGGGTGAATTTCAAGACGAACAAAATTGGAACCTCGCTACGCACAGGAAATTCGGTCTTTCTTCGGCGGCACGACGCACAGAAGCGACGATTAATGTCCCTGTCAGGGATGAAACTCCAGCTTCAATGACAGCAGCGGGAACAGCTGCGAGGATTAACCCATATCACAAGGGCACCTCGACCTAGGTATACTAATATTATTATTACTTTATTATAACTACTTATATCATTCTGTCGTATCTAATCTAGATCAGAAATCTTACGATCCCATCAATCTAGCCTAGAGAGATGTACTTAAAGTAGGTCATTAATCTCTAATTTTTCGCACCTTAATTTCCTCACCGACTCAAGAGACCACGTTTCACTTCTTACACCTTCTCGTTTTCGATCTACGACCCATCATAAAACTTATTACAGAATAATATTAGGAATTAGTACGAAATAGTCTCTTCAGAAATTCTCACACAGAAATCTTCGACTCGTCGACATTTTTTACAAGAAACGTGATGCGTTTGGGTTCAATAGGGGGGTTATGTGGAACGTTGAAGACGGTCAACCCTCCCAAACCGTCCTGACATCAGCTTGAGAGATCCATTGGCCACAATGTGAGAATACAACATGGTTTTGCAACACAATTAATTTTACTGTCTCCACAGTCCTTCTCATAAAAGATAACGACATATATATCAGCAAACTCTATTGAACTGACTGATAACATTCCATTTCATCGCTCAAGCCTTGATTCTAAAGTTCTTCGAGTACCTATTGTCTATTGTCTGCGTTTGGTCAAAGCCATAAAAAGCCCGAGAGTGACAACATTTATTCCGAATCATGAGGGTAGCATTCCCTTCGACCTTCGCCGATGACCATTCTCTTGTCATTCAAAGACTCGATATGATGAAAAAAAATTGTTCTGATATGAAATTGGAGGATCTGGAGTATAAGTGCGAAGAATCTCGTGAGGCGTCGAACGCAGTCGACTGGGCACAACGAGATCACGCCGCCCGCGCGGACCGGAGAGCCATGTCGCCCGTCGAGGACACGAATGGCGTTAGTGTTGATATTGCTGGCTCTTTGGTGAAGCCCCCGAGCGATGAATTACGGGATCATAGAAAGTTGCCAGAATGTATGTGTATGAAGCCGAGGCATAACAATGATGTACTGGTCGAAATCGAGGTGAGTTCACGACATACTCAAGAACCTATTTACATTAAATCTCTTGTTACATTGGTTTTATCATTTCCATTTAAACGCCTTGGTCAAATCTCGTCTCGGCATTCATCTTCAAACTCAGTCATGCACCATAGACAAACGGTCTATCATGTCGCGTCCCGGAACTCGATGCCCTAGCACCCTTCCTGTTCCAATCGAGACTGTGGGAAGAGACTGTATTGGCCGCGTAGTTCTGACTTCTAATGCGGCAATCCATGGAGTAGGGCTGGATGATCGAGTAGCTGCAATTCATCCATTCTATTATTGTGATGACAACGCGGTGGAAAATGATAAACATCAGCATGCACCGAAATATGCTCTTGTAGACTCCGGGTGAGATTCTATCGTATATTATGTTATCAATGCTAGAAATTTGCTCACCTATCTAATTTGGCATGCTCTTGTGCCTACAATCTGTCCTCGAAAGCTTTGTCGTTTCAATCCCTGGACATGTGGATGCGGCTCAAGCAGTCACACTTATCCATCTGTACATGACTGCCTTTCAATCTATCCAACAAGGGCTACACCGCTATGACACAACCGCTACCCACAGTCGCTACGACACGACTCAACTCGCTTGTCAGTCCATCCTCATTCAGAATGGTCATACTGAGTTGGGATTGGCTATTATTGAAATGGCCAGTGTATTGGGAGCGTTCCAGATTTCCGCTACAGGCCCATTGAACCATCATCAGTTGATCAGCGAGGCTGGTGCACTCGTACTCGACACAGAGTCGCTCGGTGCGCGACCAGATATGGAGAAATTTGGAATGATATTTTTGCAAGACGTTCCAAATCTTGATGTTTTCGAGAAATTTATGCATGTACGTCAAAATCATAATGGGATCTTGGTCAAGATTAACGATGCGTCGAAAGAGGGTGATAGATACGATTTTACAAAAGTGAAGAGAAGTGAAGGTGTTAGCTGTGATGACCTCATCGAATTTGTTGAGAAGGCCAAATTGGCTTATGAGGACTCCAAGTTGAAGCTGCGTCTGACGAGCTGTGCTCAATGCGTCACATATGACGGAGCCTGTTTGACTAGTAACCGGGATCAGAGTCTATGGAAGAAGGATTTGCGATTTCTAATAACTTTACTCGGCGAAGGAAAATTAAAACCTCGGATCTCTGAACTCATCCGACTTGAGGATATTGCCAAAACTCAGGACAGAATTGAATTAAACGGAAGCGGAGGCACAATTGTGTGCCTGCCATGGAGGAGAATGTTTGCAGTGACCCCGACGGACTTCCTAAGCGCTCTTTCCGTACGTGAAAACTGCTCTCTCTGGAGTGAGATAGAGTCAAAAGCAGTAACAGTGATCGCCTCTATTTGGAGGAGATGCAGTTGCCTGTCGGCATACAAGCGGATGGTTGAAGGTATGGCAACTAATCCAATTTGTTGGGCAAAACAGTCGAATACTTGTCTGTCCTTACTTAACCAAAACTATTGTTCTTTCTGCTGATAACTATAGCAAAAAGATCATATGATGAGATGACTCGTCTTCGGCGCGAGTGTTGTGCCAAACAAATTCAGAGAACCTGGAATATTTCTTTCCTGAAGAGACGTGTAAATCAAAGCCTCATCAACATCCAATACATTAAGAAAAATGAGATGAAAGCATCTACTACAATTGAAAGAGTTTGGAGAAAGTTCTCCTTGTATCGAAAGGACTGTGCAAGAACAATTCAATCCAGATGGAGATGTCACGTTGTACTGAAGGGGTTCACTCGGTACATTGCTAGGGTCGTTTTGCTTCAGACATTCATCCGAAGCCGGCTTGCGAGATTGTACTACACATGCACTCTCAATGGTATGAAATAGCCACCTCCGCGTTTACATGTTTGAGCTACCCGTCCCGTCATCAATTTGACATTATTTCTTTTTTCCTTTCACCAGACATCATCATCTCTCAATCGGTTGCTAGAAAGTGGCTAGCAGAAGGCAGAGTTGCAAAGTTAAGGTACAACGCTGCGACCACCATTCAATCCACCTGGAGAACTTTTGTCGTTAAAAAATGTTTCACAGAAACCAAGAAACGAGTAGTGTTGGTTCAATCTCATGGACGTCGTCTAATTGCTTGGAAATGTTTGGATCGACTGAAGACGGAAAGGGACATCATGAGAACAAAGGCGGCTACAATTATTGTATCCGCTTGGAGGAGATTTGCTTGCACGGCTTCTTACAAGCGCACTGTTAGAGGTGCGTCACCAGCTCATATTCGTCATGTTATGGCTACCAACTTGCTTTTCCATATCTCAAACCCCTCTCGTTTATTCCCAGATGTGACATTCTGCCAATCACTGATCCGTCGCAAATTGGCGGCAGCGAAACTAACCAAATTGCGGGCCGGTGCAATTATGATTCAATCCAGATGGAGAGTGTGTGTGGCAAGGCGTCAGTACATCAACTCGCGGTCAAGCATTGTTGTGCTTCAGTCGTTTGTACGTGGATCGATCGCATCCACAAAATACAGGAAATCTCTCATTGGTAAATATCAGACCGATTGTTGGTACAAATTTAGTTCTCTTGAATCGTCGTTTCACCTCAACCTTAATCACTTTTGCGTCAGATGTCATGATTTGCCAAGGGGTAGTCCGATGTTGGTCGGCCACAAGAAAGGTTGAGATGCTAAGGTCCAGACTACACATCATAATGCTCAAACGACAGGAGCATGGCGCATTGATCATTCAAAGAAAATGGAGAGCTTTCAACGAACGAACGAGCTTTTTGCGAATTGTTTCGTGTGTGATTCATCTTCAATCACTTGCTCGTAAAATGATGGTTACAAGGCGAATTGTCGCTGTTAGACGTGGCGCTTCCATTGCTCTTCAATCCGCGCCGAGAATTAGTAGCATTGGCCGAAAGCATTACAAGTTTGCTTCAGCAGTTTCTATCATCCAGTCCAATTTCCGTCGAAAGAACGCAGAGAATTCGTTAATGGATTCTGTTCTTGTGAAGCAATGTGATTCAGCTGAAAACATCAGCATAGAATGCTTACACAGGGACATGTTGACAACGTGTACTGATCAACCGAACAAAAGAACCATCCAAGAGATACGAAACCTCTCTGACGTGATAAATCAGGACGGTTCCTACATGGTCTCCAAAGACAGGCATGCATCATCAACAAAGATTCAAACATTGTTTCGTAGACATGTTACAAAGAAAAATTACCTCATCGCTATGGCAAAGATTATTGTACTAGAGACAAAAATGCGTCAAGTTATTGCGCGGATGTTGACTCAACAGATACGCGAACACAACGCATCTTTACTTGTAGAGGTCCACAATGTAGAAAGGGTTGATGATTCGTACATGGTCTTCAAAAAGAGACTCTCAGCATCACACAAGATTCCAGCAACACTTCGAGCATTCATTGCAATGAAAAATTACCGCATGATGAGGCGTAACATCATTCTGTGCCAGTCAGTGGTACGCCGCGAGTTAGCAAAGAAGGGGGTCCAAGAGCTTAGAGATCATTACAACTCGTTACTTGAGCTAGTAAAGTCAGCAGAATCGATTGCATTGAAGATGAATCGTATCTCACCTTCTTCACCGGTTGTTATTGAGATGATTCGCGAGCAATAAACGATGGCGTTTCTGAATGAAGAACCTTTTTGTCCTGACCAATCTCTTTCGAAATGAATGTTCTGACAGTTGCGGATGAATCATTGTAGGATACTTATATGTTAAACTAGAATAAACATTTATGTTTCATATTCATTATGATTTACAGGTACCCTCTCTTATTCTTTCACCAAATCATGTAGAGGTCTTTCGTCCATGAAATTAGCTGACTCGCCATCCAGAATGGGTAAAATAATCAAGACCACTTGATTCTTCGCTTCAGCATTCAGTAGCACCTAAGCTTATCAATCAACTCGTCCACCGGCTCAAGTTCCAAAAATGGGATGACATCTCGAACAATAACATCAGCTCCACTCTTGATTCGTCGGTCCACCTTATACGCATGGACGTCAAACACAGTATCTGGATCGAGTGTCAACGACGATTCATATTTTATCACATCTTGCATCGAGGAAAATTTAGTACCGAACCCAAGACAGCTGGCCCTCCAAACCGACAACTCGAGCACGAAAACACGCTCGATAAAGTTGCGAATCACATCTCCGACCAAGTCCAGCTTGTCTCTGGTTGTAAAGTCTCTTTCATGGGTTTGCAAAAGATTCAGGATTCGTTTCATATCCACTTTCCAAAGATCCAACCCACGGAGCTCCATACGACCGCAAATCATCCCCTCCATCAACATTTTCACGACGACCAGTTGATTCTCGGTTGAATGCAATAACGCCAAATGAATGGGGAGGCGACCGACACTGTCGCCTTGCATGAGCGTCGTTTTGGATGTATCGTAATCGAGTAATAATTGAATGACATCGGGTGTCACCGCATTTCGACAAGCTACGTGAAGTGGTAGCTGATCGTAGTAGCCAGGTTCGAGCAGGGTGCTTGCGTTGTCATTTTCGAGGAGTAATTTGACAACGCTGGCTGGTGCCTTGTATCTCATGGCGGTGTGCAATGGTAGCCTGTCATAGTCGAGTTTGTAATTGGCAGAGTGCGGGTCGGTATTTACCTGCCGTGGGAACCTCGATGAAAAAGAAAAGGGTAAAGACTTACGAGCCATTGTCAGCCTTGGTGTAGATTGTTTTTTTGGTTTGATCACTGTCCACCAATAGTTTAACAACTAAGATCAACATTATGGTAGGGAGGATGAGGATGCATTTGAGGACTTCGATGTAAGACATTTGAATGACAATCAACAATCGTCACTTCATCTCACCATCGGTGTGATGCCTCGAACAAGCAGTGTGCAGTGGCAAATCTCCCCACTTATCTGGCACCCTAATAGAAACCTTAGTCCCATCCGCATCTAAAAAACACTTCAATATATCAATTGGCACATTTTTATCACATCCTAGATGTATAGGCAACCGCCTCGATTCATCGATCGAAAGCAGCACGGCATTCTGCAAGGTCTCGTACGAGTATAGGGAAAGAAGCTCAACGAATTCCTGTTCGAGTGCGAGGCGGATTTCGGCGACTAGTTCCGGGGCGTCAAAGAGTGTGGCTGTTTCGACGCGGAAGCGTTCAAGGAGGTGATCAAGGTGGTGACGCAGTTGATGGGCATCTGTTCGGAGTGTTGTGTCCATTGTCGTTGGGGTGCTATTGTTCAGGGTTTTGGTTTGTATTTCTACAGTATCTCTCCTTTGACGAAATAAATCCAACTGAGGCATCAAATTGCAAACACTGTTCCGTTCAAAAAGAAGTTGGTGATGGATATGACAGAAATCTCGCCGTTCGAGTCGAATTTTGTGTTGGCTCTCCATGAGGACTCTATCTACCACCATAAGGAGGACTTACGTATAAGTAGCAGTAGTCTATTGATACCTCCTCATTCCGAGAACAACAACATAATAATATACCGTGGGATTGTGTCGAGATTTTAGATTTTATAGAACACCGAGCGAAGAGATGCCAATCTATGAGCGGAGGGGGATGATCAGTTATCACTTTATTCGTATGATGGCATGTTGAATTTAGTTTGGTTCGTTTGGTTGAAATCGAAAAGCAATCGGGAAATAGGATTCATGATAAATTTAAATTTACAGTGCACCCTGTACTTCAAACAATATCGAGTATTACTAGAACTCAAGCCTGATGCAAAATAAAAACAGTTCCGTCGCAAGTCGAGGCAACATTGGACTCTGGCAAGAATATAAAATATTGTAGATATCTGACGATTCTATCTATCTGCGTCGTCTCCGTTGAGGTGTTTCCATCATCCGCCTTTCGTGGGCTTGCAGAATCATCCCAACTTCGTTAAGCCTGTTCTCCAAGTCATCGAGATTGTAATATTCTTCCATGGTTTTCGCACGTTTATAGAGAATATCGTCCAAGAAGTGTGATTGTTGCTTGATTATCGCGCGATTTGACGTGAGCTTTTTGTTGACGACTCGGTTGATTTTCACCGCATCGTAGACTGCATTGTTATTGCCTTGTATTACCACGCGTTCCATCTCTTGTCGGTAAAGAGTTTGTCGGAAACTTGTTGTGATGTAGAGTCGGATTGTTAGAATGATTTCCAGGCGCGATATGCTGTGGACAGAGGGGTGCGGAATATGAATGGAATTCAGTGTTTGTGAACAATTGGAACTGGAGGCCATTTCGATAAACGATTTATGTTCTTGATGCCGAGTTTTTTGGTCAATTTCCAAGAGATTGGAGAAGCTGTTCTGAAAATTCAAAGCAGTTGGTGCTCGGTGATAGAGGGTGATACGTAGATGATGATGATGTGTTGGGTTTTGTGAGGTGTCTCCTGAACTGCATAAGAAGTGTGATCTGTTATCCCACTATCCGGAAAAGTTCCTTATCCGGAAAAGCGGTCATTGCTGTT
>JALLPF010000187.1:0-14261 GCA_036939455.1 Cyclotella distinguenda | reverse complement strand
GCCAGACATCAGAAGGTTCGCAAAAAATGGGCATTTGCTTGTCGACTGATGAAAAGACATCTATACCTATATTTTTCGGTAATTTTTATATTCAACCAAATAGATTTCATTACAGTTTATTAAAGGAAACATTCGCTTAACAAAAATTGAGAGATCCCTCAACTCCAGTAAGTAGATACGTAAAGTATTTAAGTAGGAGTAAGTAAGTATAAGTACGAACTTAATATAAGTACAAGTACATACTTATAAGTACTTCTTATACTTACGATAATATCCAAATGCGATACTAGGTTCAGATTCAGCTTTATCAACATCTCGCTTGTCGTCGTTCGTACCTCGTTAACCAATCTACCGGGGCAGAGTAGCATTTTCGGCCTAATTAATATCCTTTTATTGCCTGAAAAATCAATCCAATTCTTGTGTAGTGATACACTCACTATCTCCAACAGCCACACAAACACGAAGCTATCATCATCTTCGTACGATCTTGACTCATCGCATCGGGTCCACTTGTCCTCTGGCTGTCTAACGACTTCCCTGCCCTGAAGCGATGGCAAGCAACGGTGGAACCCGAAATAGCGTTCCCTACAAGGACCTTATCAACGGTATATCTGCTGACGGCGGCGCTGCTGCACTCCAAAATCGACTCACTCTTCTTCGCAAATGGGCAACTAAACAGGCAGGAATCACCATTCATTCTGCCATCTGCGTCGTCAACGGGGAAGCAACAGATGGAACTAGAAATGCCCCAATATTGACCTATGGACCTCCTCAGCCTGTGCGTGGAGCCTTGGATGCGAGTAGTCCGGATTGCGCGACAGGGGGGACAGGATCTTCGTCGGAAGCTCGTTGTGGAGCCATAGACTCTCCGGCGGATCGTGCAATTTATGACCGTTCAGTTGGATGTCAGATTCGTACTGTCAGAGATCTTAAGAAAGATGAAGTGGCACTTTCTATACCATACTCGGTCATTATCACCCCCGATTTGATTGCGGCGAGTGATAGTGGTCAGGCAGTCCTTGCGTGTTGCGAGAAATCACTCTACCCTGACAAATTTTGGGATTCTTTCGGGTTGACTTCAAAGCTAGAGAATCAGCAGATGGAAAAAATCCAGCAAAATAGCGGGACACAATTGTTGGTAAAGATTCTCCTCGAAAGGAAGAGGGTCGAGACTAAGGTCAACAACGCAGAACAAATGGCTCAAGAGATGAGGAATGGAATGGATTTGATAGCTCCCAATCTAGCAATAAGGGGAACAATATCCCAACGTGCTCCCTTCCTTGCATTTCTAATTCAACAAAGATTTTCAAATGAGCAGGATCCCCCTGTTGCATCAATGGGTGGACTACCTCATGGAACACCTAAAACATTTGCACCTTACACGAGGACACTTCCCGCTTCTGTTTCTGTCCCAATTTGTTGGAAACGGAACGAGCTCGCGCTTCTTGCAGGATGCATTCCGGGCATGCCAGCATTGCAAAAGGTGGCAGCTCGGACAACACAACTGGCGAATGAATTGATTGCACTTCTTGACGCAGGCCTGCTTAATCGATTCCCATCTATTTTTACGCCTGATATGATAACTTGGGATCGTTGGGTCTGGGCGGCGGCAGTGTACGACTCCCGTGTGTTGCCGGTTTCTTCCTTGCCTGCAGGGGCTCGCTTTGACCGAGACAGCCCCGCTAATGTTTGGGAATCATGCGGGGTTTTGATTCCTTTTTTTGATATGCTCAACCACTATGACAAACCAAACGTTCAATGGGATGCGCCGGAGAATCGAAATCCTGCAACAATGAATGATGATCTGACCAACTCTGACGACGACGACAATATCGCATCCACCAATTGCATGAAGCTAATCACTCAGGAGCGCTTAAAGAAACATTCACAGATTTATCGTAACTACGGACCGCTTAGCAATGAATACTTCATCATGCAATACGGGTTTGCTCGTATGTCGAATCCTTTTGACAGAGTAAAAATTGCATGGGCTTTGGTAGATGGCGTAGGAGGAGTCCCTCCACCCTCTGGGTACGACGTTGCTTGTGATGTTGAAGGGATTCCTTTTTCCCATCTGGTATTTGAATCTTCTGATGCAGAAGTCGTAAAAACGTGGTGGACCGAGGACCGAATCGCACTGTTGGGGAAGGCCATGATGAACAACGATGATACAATGAATGTGTTGAGGAAAGGGAAGAAAATCCAGTTTTTTGCTTTCAACAATGGAATGATTGATTCAAAGTTGATTGCTGTAGCAATTGCGACAACGCTACCCCCTGATCGGATTTCGAAGTGGGATCAGCAGTCTTCTGTTATGACTCAGCCACTAGACGGATTGATTCTTGATCATCACTGTCGAACATGTGTACGCATGTATCTCAGCTTCCTCCTAACAAAGAAACTTGAAAAGCTCCTTCAGAATCTGGATAGCTGCATAAAGGATCATTTTAATAGCGTTCGTCTTTGGACGAAGCCATCTTCAGGTGGTTTAAATTACGTCGGAGGTAATGATGTTACCCCCGTCGAAGGGGAGAACTCTAATGCTGTTATTGGTTGGCAATCATTTTTTGAAGGCTACGCATATACCAGTACCATGGAAATCGAAGAGCATTATTATGCCATGGCGCCTGACAGCTGTGTTCTTACTCTCTATGACGGACATGTTAGGTCGCTGCATAGTTCATGCGAAGTCATGAAAACAGACGACATATTTCTTGATAATATGAGGCAACAGTTAGAAGAACTTGGCTGCATCATCCCCTCGGAAGAAACTGCGGTAGTTGTGAAAAGTGAAATTCAGGAGGTCGATCATGTTGCTATAACAATTGCGTCTGACATTGCGCCGACCGATGAGCCCGATACTAATATCATTGACGCGAACGATTCTAAAATATCTCCAGCTGAGAAAGTAGGGAATGAGCACGGCAACAAACGCGATCGACGTCAAAGCAAGAGGGGTGAAAGACCTCCAGCAATAAAATTGCACATCGGTAATCTTTCCTATCAAACTCTTCCTAATCAACTCTTTGATTTTTTCACAAGATTGTATGGCAAAGACAGTGTTCTTGAATGCCATATTCCAACTGAACGGGAAACCTCTAACTCGAGAGGGTTCGGATTCGTCACGATGCCAGAAAATTTTGCAAAATCAGCTCTGGAGCCTGGCCGCTCGCACGAAATGAATGGTCGAATATTGAAAGTCGCAGAGAGTAATTCTGCAGGGACGAACAAAGGTATAAGGCAAGGATCGTGGGCTCCTGTTGTGCTCTCTAGCGACCGCTGTTCACGCTGCGGCTATCGCCCACGGTGGTGCACTTGCAACCCTGGCATTGCACCAATGAACATGGGCATGGGTCCGCCACCTGACAGCTTTTACGGACCTGGACCATTTATGTCGATGATGCCACCACCTGGCATGCGTAATAATAACTTTGATGATCATCGAAGGAGAGAGGGTTATGGATGGGGACCGATGCCAGATGGATGTGGAAATAAACGACGTTCGAATAGCCACAGTCCTTCACATCATATTCGAGGGAGAGAACGAGGATATCACAGCCGCAGCAGAAGTAGGTCTTATGATAAGAGGAGGAGCAGAGGTCCAAGGAGTCGGTCTAGGAGTCACAGCCGAAGCAAGGATCGAAGGGTAGGACGCACAGGAACATTTATTTCGTGTATCCCCACGATAACTAACGAACAGTTCAAAATTTTGTCTTGCCTCCTTCAACTCAATAGCGAGACCGCGACCGACATCGTCGAGACAGCCGAGATCGTCACTATCGTGAAAGCAGCAGCAGTCGAGCTCGTGATGGTTCTCCCAGTCAAAGGACCAACGACGAGGGGGTGAGCTTCCCACCCCAGGCAAAAAGTAGAAGCCGCAGCCCTGTGGATTCCGATTCGTTGGATCATCCACCCTCATCATCCAACAGAAGGGAGGGAAAAGACCCCGGAGGAAAGAGTGGTAGAAGCAGAAGCAAGGATCGTGGCAGGTTCGTCATTTGTTGTCAAATGATAGTTCCCCTGAATGAATAGCTTTCTGAACACCCTTTTTGTTGTCAACTTTCTTCAAAACCAAGTCATAAGCGCAAGCGAAGCAAAGGTAGCCGTCGCGGAAAAGAAAAGAGGCGTGGCAGCAGATCCAGATCTCGCTAAAGTAGAGGACACACAACATCGTAATTGATCGTAATTGATTACTACTAAGAGTTTAAATTCATTTGGTGGTCAAGAGGAATGCGGATCACGATAGGTCACGGCATTGCATAATTATAATAAGACAACGAATTGCATCATGTTCAATTATTACCCATTTTTATGGGCCTTAATTGTCGTTGTACTCATCCAGCCAGCCTACACTCCGTGCTTTTCAATGCTCAGCCATGATGTATAGGTAATGAATTGTCGTGGTACTTATTCAGCCAGCCTGCACTCCGGGCTTGCGAAACGAAGGTTAATGTGATTATATTATTATGGAACGACGGATATAAAATTTACTTTAGCACGCACAGAGATGTTGATATAAAGCTACAAAAAATAAGCCACTAAATCTCTCGCACTAACTACTCCAACAACTCTGTCCTCCCCATCTATTACAATCAATCGGTTGAACTTCACCTGTGCAAAGTATTCAAAGACACTTTGCAATGTATGTCTCATGGAACAAGTGTGTAACGCATCGGGCGTTGTAATATCGGTTCTCTGCTGACTCATCAGCACATCCAACGTTAAATTCAAGTTTGACACTGCATCTTCTGCATCACTCGCTTTTGTCAGGAAGGTAATATCGCTCCTCGAGTAAATTCCTTTAATCTTCTTCGTGTTTTCTTCCACAACAGGTATTGCACTCAGGCCATGAATGTGAAGTGTGTGCAGGACATCGTGTAATTGTTGATGGGGGTATGCGACTACAACGTCCTCCCCATATGTTCCAATCCCCAAGTCGTAAATCGTATCATCAAACAACCGCCGTTGCTCTCGAAAATTTCCCACCAAATGATCCAAGACACAAGTATAAGTGATGGTGGCAAGAACTCGCATATCACGTGCAAGCATAACTGGCAAGAAGTCAAGACTCTGGTCGTGCAATAAGTGGCAAGCTCTGTCAAGTGTCGTTTCTGCATCCACCGCAAGAAACGATGAGTGTTGATTCGACTCCTTCGTCTCGGAGGTGATCATCGAAGCGAATCGGCGGGGGGGACTTTTTGACAAGACAGAACTCAATATCCCTTCGTCTGCCAAAATATCAGAAATACTGCGTGTCGCCAATGTGATGACTTGGGCATCTGTCTGACGGTAGTAGCGCAAAACGTCAATGAAGTCAGTCACAGTGAGAATGCCGACGAACTGGCAACGTTTCGCATCCCAGAGCGGCGCTGCTTGCATATCTTTTAGGGGAATATTCATAAAAGGAGAAAAGACAGGAGACGACATGGTGAGAAAAAGGTTCGTGGTGCGTAAGGAGCAAGAAAACGATATTTACAAATGAGTGAGCAGATGTTTCTCTCAAACGCGATTTGTCATGTTGAGTGTCGGTTCAGTTTCAATGATTCAAAGCGTCACAAGTCACATCGCATGACTTGTTGCTTTTGAATTTCTTCGATCAATCTTTACTGAGGAGTTACGCCTGATTCCTGATTTATCATTTTAATCAACAAATGTTCGTTAATCACATTCAGCCCTTACCATGCTCTACGAGCGCATAAAATGCTAGTTGTATTGGTATCATCGTGTCGAACACAACAACCTTCCCGCTGGGCCTCAATACCGAAAAACACGTTTGAGCCTCGAGAAATGATGCTATAGCTTCCTTCCCGGTATTTCTGACCACCTCGCGTTCTCGAAGCATTCCAGTGCCAGCTCCGGAGGCTGGCGTGGCAGTGGAAACGATTGACATTTTGATGGATCGCCGCCGATAAGTCTATGGGCTACTTTGATTTGACGCAGGTTTATAACTATCGGGGAGCAACTGCGAAAGGCACAATGGAGTCAACCAGAGCTATGGCTCAAGATGATCGTCAGTTGATTAAGGCACTCGCTCGGCAGATCTAGATTAAATTTTGCCAGTTATCGACCGGTGATGCGGACCGTCAGCGTCGCCGGCTGGAGAAAAGGATGATGATGATGTTGTGTTTTGACTTGGCACTCTTGAGAAGTCAGCAAGTGAATAAAAAAACGCATTACCTTTGTGAATAGGTCGCTGAAGCATAATCATCAATCAGTACAATTGAAAAGTCCCTGAATCGTAGAATTCGGAAAGGTAGACATCTTGTGTTTCCTTTCTGTGGACAGTCTACAGCCGACTGTTTGACAGCTTGAATAATTTAAGATGATTATCGATGATGAGATTGTTTAGCACGCTTATTGAGACAGATTGGGATCGCTCCATCAAGTAGGTGTGCAACGAGAATTAGGGAAATAACTCTCCCTTCTGTTAGGTATTAGCTTATCTGAGATGACATAATTGTGGTTCGCGTTAAACCATGACTCGCTTCATCATTATTTAAACGACAAATGGCTCAAGACACTCCTTTTGCAACGTGCCAATGGGGACACATATCTTATATCTTCACATAGATCCGATGTACACAATCATATATTTATAGACTTCAGCATTTCATGATAATTCTCCACTGCCTTGATCAGGTCTGCGTGTTTATAGCTCACTTTCATTGTCTCTGACTCCAAAGCGGCCAAATCTGTTTTATCTACCTCATTCGCAACTGCCGCAGTCTGTTCTAACTTTGTTGCACATTCTCTTAACTGTTCACACATGAGGTTGGACGAAGCTCCTTTAATGACATGAGAAGCTCGCATGATGAACAGGAACGACTGATCGTTCAACGGATTCTATCTCATCATGTATGGGCAGGAGCACGTTTGTTAAAAATGAGATGGGTTGAGTGACTGCGTTCACATGCGTCACGAATCTTGCTGGAAATGTCCAACATCATATTATTTGAATGGTTGACGACAGTCGATTAAAATAATTGGCCCGATTCAGGCATCACCGCTATCCAGAGTTCTTCTTTCACTGCAGCATCTCAAATGAACTGCTCAGATTCAAAAAATGAAGATTGAATGCAATTGAATGTCCGGGATGATGCGGAGTTGCATCACAAAATATCAACCGGCGACAACAAAGCGTACGCAGATACAAGGGCGATGCAGTCGAACCCACGATACAATTGGAGACAACACTACGAGGCGTAAAGCCCAATCAAAACTTTTATCTTACCTTGAGAATCTCATTGATTTTGATAGCCTGAGCATCTACCTCCCCTCGTAAGTCCGACAACAGTTCACGTAAAAATTCTCCGTCGTCGCCGCATTGCTCCATGGCTTCAGCCCAGTTGATGACGTGGGAGAATTGACTAAGTGGGCCAGAGGAAGGCATTCTTAATTGATCCATGGGCTGCGACTGGGGCGAAATGAGTTTGGTATCGTTGGACGAAGACGGCGGGCGTCAATCAGATCAATTCCAAGTAACTTTCCTTAGTGTCGGGAATATCGAAAAATATTTATCGTACGCCAGCTGGGATGGTGTGCTCTAGGCCCTGTATAAGTTGTGATGGTGTCCAAATACTACTTATTCTTTACGGACACATTCCGGATATTCTTGAGGTTATGGTGGAGTGTGCGGCGGTCAAACTGTTACGCAATCCCTCCACAATAAGTTTAAATTATATGTACAATGGTTTCGACAAAATCGTTAATGCTGCTTTGTTTAACAATCATAAACAGATTGGATGCTTTCGCTGTCAAGTCACAAGCCAGGAGAGTCAGCATCGCCCCGCAATCGCAGCCATACGCAGGAGCATGCCGCCGCCCATCGATTTCAGCTAACCGCATCGCAATCGACAGTCAGCTCATGGCTGTGACCCCTGACCTCAGCACAGTCGCACTCGTCGCAGGGCAAGAAACTTACGGTCTCGCCATTGTAGCTTTTGGTGAAGCGTTGTGGGCATTTTTCCAGGCACCGTCGCTATCGAATGCCAAGGTCTTTATACCCGCAGGAATCGCTGCAGTTGTACTCGTTGCAGCATCAGGACCGATGGTGACGAGCGGTGACGCCGAAAGCGTTGCATTAGGGCTCGAAATCGCAACACTGGTATCCATCGGATTGGGTGCGAGCTACATTGCCAGACTGGCGGCGCCTTTCAGTGATTCTCCGAAGGAGATTGCTTTCTTAGGTTTATTGGTTGCAGTTGCGGGGTTCTCCAGTTTCAGTCAGAACTTGGTCTTGGATGGGTTTGTCCAGTTGCCTAACCTTCCATCCATACCTTTTCCTCAAATCCAGCTCGGTCTTGGCGAAGATATTGATACATCCATTTGAGGGTTGCCTAATAAAGATATCAGGGGTGTGCTTAAATATCATACAGAGCTAATTAATAATTACGCGGTCTCCACTGTCATAACGTCATAGAAATAGTGCGGGAGACAGACAAGAGAGTTTACTGACAAGCGAAAATTAGATTCGCACCCAACAAGGCGGATTGGTTTCGTAATTTTCGGGAAAACGTTGATGAGATCCACCGACGAAATTACTCAGCCACAATCAATAGTTGCAATATATTATATTATGGTGAGAATCATTCCTATCAACTGATCACAGGCGACCAATTTGAGGATTTATTGCAACATGACCTGGGTGTTCATGGAAAATATATGTGGTGATAGTTTAGCACACCATCAAACATCTCAGATCGAAAGGTGCCATCAACGCTACCGCTGTTCAGTTCTTACCGCGTTTTGTCTTTAACGACTGGATTTCAAGGTGCAACATGTCGATCTCCTTTTTTTGATCACGTGACATTTTGAGGAATCTTTTACGTTCAGTTTCGTCAAAAATGTTGCTAGTATTCGATACCTTGTCATCATTTACAACTGAGGTCCTTGCACACTTAATATTCTCGTTGATGTTCATGTGTTGTTCCCTTAAGGAAGCAAGATCTCGCAGTAGTTGGGTATTTTGTTCCGTGATGGTCAATAGCTGATCTTTCATTATTTTCTGTTCCTTCTTCAAACCTAGCACGTCCTTTGCATTATAACAATCATCTTCCTCGTGAATCTTAGTGTCGTCGGAGTTGTCCTGGTTAGAAAAGTGGGTGATGTCAAGAACCCCAGGTTCGACTGGTTTTCCAAATTTTTGCACCTGAATCTCTCTGCACATGTTTTCATAATGACTGAGCTCGTTCTTCAGATTCTGTATTGTCTTGTTGAGTACCTTCTTATTACAACGAAGCTCTCGTAGACGAGATTTACTCCCGTCGAGAATGGTTTGCAATTCATTTGATTTGCCATTCAACTCTTCAAGATCTCTTACTGAAAATATCACTGGATTGTCGTTGTTGTCAAATTGGTGACTCAGATGAATGCTGGAGACGGGAAGCACACCGCAGAAACGAATTGTTTGCAGTTTCCTCTCTTTAGACATCCTCATTTTTTCAATCTCACTCTCACGTATGCAGCTATCCATCACGATGTGTTGCAATCGATCCACACTGGAATCAAATTCTATAAGTGCCTCCAGCTGTTCAGCCACGATCGAATGTTTCAATTTTCCAAGCTTCAGCATTAATGTGGTTTCAAATTGCTCTTTCCTTACGTGACACAGTAGTCGTTCGAAATCAGTTACATCTAATCGGATTGCTTCGGTTATACGAGCCTTTTCATCTTGTAAGTATGTTTTCGCTTTCACTTTCACTGCATCCGCGGCCTGAGATAGATCTACTCCTCCATGAAACAAGAATTCATTGTCGTATACTGTTCCTCGCAAGTATAACTTAAATATGGAAAGTGGTTCTTCCACACGTTTCCCGTCTGACTGATACTCATCGATATTCTCTCCAGGGTGCAATTTCACACTCGTTAAATCGATCATTTGCACTTTTTCTCCTAACAAGTCGCTCAAATCTAGAATTCTTTCATTTTGTTGCTGGATTTTATCTCGAAGAGATATTTTCTTACGTGCCGCTTCCAAAACATGTCTATTGTAACCTTCTTGTACAGCCGTCAAATTGTCCTCGAGCAGCAGAAGATATTTCGCGGTGTCGGACAGAAGGATCGATTCGCAATCCCTCTTTGATTCACCTCCTGTGTTAGCGACGGTAGGAGTTTCTGTTCCTTTTGAGACACGAGGTTTGCTTTCTAAATGATCTCGAATCTGCTGCTTCTGCTGTACACGGAGTTGCTGTTGCGAAGCATAAGTTATTTCTTAAAACAAGTATAAACAGAATTATCGATAAATCAATTGCGAAGGCTCACCTTTCTATATTCTACACGATATGTTCTACTTTTTGACTTGATTGAATTTACCGAGACTAACTCATTATGACTCGTTACTGATTTATGGGCGATGTTATGCTTTCTGTCGATTGGGAGATCACGATCATGTTTGGGTTGATGATATTCGTATTTGACTTCGTCCTCGCATAGTGGGTGATTTGAAAGCCAGGTTGCAGCTTTCTCGGCTGACGGCGAGCGATCGACGATGTGGATAGACTGAACTACTATATTGCTCAGTATTCCAGTCACAGCGATGATGCCAGATTTACTTTTGGGACGATTCATAGTAGATTAGGATTAACCATCATAATATATGGTGAAGGTGCGAAGAGTTTCAAATTTTTTAGAAGGACGCAAGCATACAGTTATCATGGCGCCGAGCCGACACAATAATTTAAATCAAATGTATACTACCACACATGAATCCCTCACTCCACCCGTCCACTAAACATGATCAGGACCATCAATACCCAGCCTCGGGGCGTCAATCAAAGGGCACGTGTTCATAATGCACATCAAACCAGCCTCCAGTGCGCGATGTCCAGCTTGTTCGTCGACAACTCCCAGTTGAAGCCAAACGCTCTTCGCTCCGATGGCGATTGCCTCGTCCACAAACTGCCCGGCATCTTCGGATCTCCGAAATATATCCACCATGTCTACTTCGTGATCCGCCGATGCTGATTGTAAATTCATGTATACCTTCTCCCCGTGAAGCACTTCATTTTGTTTCGCCAATCCAGGATTAATTGGGATGACTTTGTATCCCATTTCCTGCAAAGTGGCTGAGAGATTGAATCGCAGAGATGAGGAGCAATGAATCGAGTTTGAACGAACACACGACTACAAGTCACATATCGGACGACACAACATCTTACACATGACATGGTTCGAAGCCCTCTCTTTGTTGTTGCTAGCTCCTACCAATGCGATGGTTTTTGTAGACTTCAACACCCGTCGAATCACCGCGTCATCATTAGTCCAGGAGCCCAACATGCTGCTTGACATTCTTGCGGCCGAGAATGCAAATCGCCACTGCATCTGCGGAAAGCACCCGCAGTTACTCCGAGTTGGGTGGGGCAGTGAGTGCGCCAAAGGGCAGTGCACAGCGAGCAGTATCGTGCTCGCAAGAAATTAAAACGTGTGGTAGGGTAGGTAGCGGCCAGTTGTATCGTAGATCATCAGAATAATAGGCGCCCGGGGGCGCAATAATGATTGCACTCCGGATTTCGGATCACCTCAAAAACACAACATACCAGGGCAACACGAATGTCCCTTCACCTGTTCGATCCTTCAATGAAGTGGAACCACAACGTATTTTAGTGGTTGGTATTATTATACTTTGCTCACTATGTCGAAGATGACGACTAGGTAAGTATATTATTTTGTCTTGATATTACCTACTTATACCTAATAAAAAATAATCATCAGAATACCTACATCAATATGAGTAAGTATAGTTAGCCACTTGCTAGCTCTGCTTTCTATGTGCATTATCATCTGATTTGAAAAAGAGTTGACCATTCCCTCAATAACATTGTTCAGAATTCTTCCATTCGTTTGAATCCTATCCCATATTCTAGTCCCTCATCCCTCCAACTCTCTCAAACGCACTTCCAAATCCTTCACCCTGTCCTCCAACTCCACCATCTTTGGCAGAAGAGCCCCCAACGAGCGTTCCGAGTACTTCCCCAAAACATCCACTTCCACATTCACAGTATCTCCAATCACTTTCCAAGGAAGTATTATTTTCTTCTGGGTGTACTCCACCAACATGAAAGTAAACCAATCACAATCACCCTTCCCTGAATGAACATCGCATACAGTCAAGGATGTACCGTCAATGGCAATAAATCCCTTGGGAACAATATAACGCATGTATTCGGAGGAAAAGGATATTTTGAAAAATAGCGAATTGTCATCGACCCACCGGTCGAGTATGGTCCCAACATTGTCAACGTGGCCCTGAACGAAATGTCCTGAATTCCGTCCTCCAATTTCTGAGGCTCGTTCGAGGTTGACTTTGGTTTTACTCTCTAGTTGGGACGATGGATCGTACGAGTTTAAATTTGTTTTGCGCAGGGTCTCGGGAGCCAAGCCAACTTTGAACAGCTGGTTTTCGAAATCGAGTTCCGTGGCGGTGAGGCATACGCCGTTGACACTGATGGAGCATCTGCACGTCACCCCAATGTAGGTCAATGTCGGAGGAAGAAAAAAAAGAGAAGGAAGAAGTGAAGATGGTCTTACCCGAGATACGCTCCCTCCAAAACGACAGATCCCCGGACCACCATTTCGGTTCCTTTGCCCACGGTTCCATCCCACAAGGAAACGTCGTCCTTGGTTTCCAATGAGACCACTTCTCCAATCTCCTCTACGATTCCAGTGAACATTTTCAAACTAACGAATTGACGGGATTGAAGGGGGGGACTCGATGCTTTACGTGGTGGAATATCATGGTCGTTGATGCGACCATGGCTACTGCCTGGTGTGGCAGTTGGTGGTGAGAATGGGAGTGACGTTGGGGGGAGGGATAGAAAAGATGCGATGATGAGTAGGGAACGGGACATGGTTGGGCGATGCTGCGTAGTCCCAAGTCCCAACTTGTTAATAAAAAAAAGCACTGAGAACCTGTGAGAACGATTATTACAACAATTATTTTTGTCATATTATTTTCCACATTCCCGGAAACTAGTTTATAATAAACGTTAAAAGAAAGAAACCATCGTCCTGAAGGCTTGATCAGATAGCCAGTGAGATACCGGCCACGTGTTCATACCTTCCAAGGATACTCTTCGTGACTCTAGTACATCTTAGCTAACATTCTCATAGGTAGCAATGATACTCACAAGAAATGACTGAAACGAGATTCAGTCAGATCTCCTCTCATTCGCTTTCAATTGCAAAAGCAATTGAACTCGAATAGGCTTCGAGCATTGATCGGATACGATAGTTTGTTTTTTAGTTCCTTCTAAAGGTGAATATCTGCCTCTCATTTCGATGGTTATTATTTCCTTTCGTGCTATTTCGGGCCTTCGGCCCCTGTTTATTCCTTCCTGTCCTTGTGGACGAAATTCAGACGAATCTAAATTCCGACGATGCTCGTGTCCTCCGCCGGTGACGAGCATTCCATTGATGCTTGATATTGACGAGCCTTTTTCCGACTCAGCGATGCTCGTTGACGAGCCTTTTCCGACTCGGCGATGAGTTTTTTCTGCTTGGTGATGAGTCCTTTTTCTGCTCGGTGATGAGCCTTCTCCGACTCGGTGATGAGCCTTTTCCGACTTGGTGATGAGTTCTTTTTCTACTCGTTGATGAGCCTTTACCGACTCGATGGTGTGTCCTGTTTCTGCTCGGTGATGAGCCTTTTCCGACTCGGTGATGAGTTCTTTTCTGCTCGGTGATGAGCCCTTTCCAACTCGGTGATGAGTCCTTTTTCTGCTCGGTGATGAGCCTTTTCCGACTTGGTGATGAGTCCTTTTTCTGCTCGGTGACGAGCCTTTTTCGACTTGGTGATGAGTCCTTTTCTGTCGGTGATGAGCTCTTTTCGACCCTTGGTGATGAGTCTTTCCCACTCATTGATGAGTCCTTTTTATGCTTGATGATGAGTCCTTTCCGACTTGATGATGAGTCCTTCTTTCCCTTTCGGCTCAGTGATGAGCCGATTTCCGATGATGAGTCCTGTTTCGACTTGGCAACGCGTCCCTTTCTTTGGCTTTTTATCCGGCTCGGCAACGAACCCTTATCGTCTCATTGATGAGTCCTTTTCTTCCTTTCGGCTCGTCGACGAACCTTATCTGATTCGTCGATGAATCATTTTTGGTCTGTTCAGCTTGGTGTCATAGCTCTGTATTGGGCGCCTCCTTGATCTGTTTTCAGCTTCCTGCTTGATGATGAGCTTTCCCCTGCTCGGTGATATTGTTGGTTCCGACATTCTTGACTCTGATTAAGCATTACCTTCCTCAGTTTTTTGGCATTTCTACAAC